>SMDT01000095.1:0-213872 GCA_005392925.1 Aquilaria sinensis
GCAATCCTTGCGAAGACGCTCGAGGAAAAGGCCCAGCTCGGAGCCGAGGTCGCATCTCTGAAGAAGCCTTCAGAAGAGAAGAAGAAGATGAAGGCATTGAAGAGAAATTTCAAGGATTTGGAGAAGGACTATGCAGATTTGGCGGTCAAGAAGCGGGAGTCCGATGATATGACGAAGTTGGGCTTTCAAGACGGCTTCTGTCTTGTTCGGCACCAAATTCTGCAGAAGTTCCCAGATTTTGACCTCTCCTTCCTGGAAGGCATGAACATCCCCAAGGAGCCTCGGTGGACTTGGTCCAAGATCGAGCACTTGAAACTGCCTCCTTCTCTCCCGGCGCCGAAGGCTGCTGACAAAAGCACAGAGGCTGGCAGTTCTCAAGACGCCGAGGTTCCTTAGTACTAGGGCCTTTTGTCTTCATTTTCTTCTTCTTTTTTGTAGTCTTTCAGCAACTTTCTTCTCTGTAAGCACTCTTTGGCTCAATAGATAAAAATTTGGCTAAGTATTTTTTGCCAGATTCCTTTGTTTCCTTCTGTCCCGAACATATTCGCTCAAGAGACTTCGGAAAACCATACTTTTGCTTTCCTTTGTCCCGAACAAAAACTTTTGCTTTACTCCCGAACATATTTGCTTTTCCTCGGCGATTGCTTTCGTGAGACTCTTGTTTTGTACTTCTTCAGAACTTTTTACTTAGACAAATTTTTCCAACTTGTGCAATACAACTTTCCCACCGAACTTTTTAGGCATAGAATTTTTTCAAGGCCTCTGAGTGCCAAGTATTTTTTAATTCTATGCCTTCGGCATCACCGAGCTTATAAACTCCTTTTCGTACTTCGGCAAGTACCAGGTAGGGTCCTTCCCAATTTGCGCGAAGTACCCCGTGGGACGGCTTTCGGGGTGCAAATTCAGCCTTTCGGAGAACGAGGTCTCCCTTCTTTATTCCTTTTGGCCTGGCGCGTAGGTTTATGGCTGCTGCCACTCTTTGCTGGAAAGCTTTTCTTCTCAGCTCGGCTACTTCTCTGTGTTCGCTGACGAGGTCGAGCTTGGTTCTCAGGCCGAGGTCATTTCCTTTTTCATCGAACACTTGGACTCGTATTGACGGTTGTACTACCTCGACAGGGATGAT
The DNA here is from genome assembly GCA_005392925.1 of Aquilaria sinensis. Classification (NCBI taxonomy): domain Eukaryota; kingdom Viridiplantae; phylum Streptophyta; class Magnoliopsida; order Malvales; family Thymelaeaceae; genus Aquilaria; species Aquilaria sinensis. The sequence continues at coordinate 1,124 of SMDT01000095.1, forward strand.
GGCCTCTGTACCGAAGACGAGTGAAAAAGGCGTTTCCCCTGTGGCTCTTCGGGGTGTTGTTCGGTAGCTCCATAACACGCTTTGGAGTTCTCCTGGCCATTTCCCTTTTGCTTCTCCCAATCTCTTTTTCAGACCATCTTTTATGGTCCTGTTAGATACTTCCACCTGCCCATTACTCTAGGGGTGAGCTACTGGGGCGAAGTGCATTTTTGTCCCGAGGTCGCTAATGAACTCTTGGAATCCTTTGTCTACAAACTGGGATCCATTGTCCGCTACGAGTACCCTCGGTATGCCAAATCTGCATACGATGTTTTTCCATACGAACTTCTGCACTTCTTTTGCCGAGATAGTTGTCAGGGGTTCTGCCTCGACCCATTTAGAGAAATAGTCTACTGCTACCACGCAGAACTTTATGCCTCCAGGCGCCGTTGGGAGTGGCCCAATTAGATCTATGCCCCAAACTGCGAAGGGCCAAGGATAGTCTGCCGAAGTCACGAACTCTGAGGGTGTTCTTTGGATGTTCGCATGTCTCTGGCAACTACCACATTTCTGGACGAACTGCTTGGCGTCCTTTCTCAGGGTAGGCCAGAAGTATCCTTGGCGAAGTATCACTGCTGCTAGGGCGTCGGTTCCGATGTGCGAACCACAGGCACCTTCGTGAACTTCTTCGAGGATCATTTCAGTATCCTCTTCACTAACACACCTCTGTAGTGGATTTGCATATCCTTGCCGATATAGTTCTTCTCCAATTAAGAAGAAACGGCCGGAGCGCCTTCGCACTTTTGCGGCTTCGCTGGGGTCTTCGGGGAGTGTGTTGGTTGCGAGATACGTTTTGATTGGTTCTCTCCATCCTTTCCCCGAGGTCTCTATGCTTAGCACCGCGATGCTGGGGTGGCTTAGCACTTCGGTGCAAGTTTTGGACTTCGCCAGACAGTCTGCCTCAGCATTTTCCCGTCGGGGTACGTTCTCGATTTTCACGACGTCGAACTCCCGAATAAGCTTTGTTACCAACTCATGGTATTTTGCCAAGGTCGGGTCTTTCGCGCCATAGTCCCCTGCCATTTTTCGGACCACCAGCTGGGAATCACTATGGGCTTTCAAGTTTCTCACGCCAATTTTTCTGGCCAGGCGTAATCCTGCTATGAGGGCCTCATACTCGGCCATATTGTTGGTGGCGTTGAAACTGAACTTGATGGCCTTCATTACTTCTAGGCCTTCGGGGCCTCTGATAATCACTCCAGCTCCCTGGTGTTCGGATCCTGAGGCCCCGTCAACATATAACGTCCATTCTGGCTCACCTTCGCCCGAAAATGAATGTCCCTCCTCGGTGTTGGGTACTTCGGCGATGAAGTCTGCCAAAGCTTGAGCTTTTATGGCTTTCCGGGGTTCATACGTGATGTCGTGTTCGCCAAGCTCTATACACCACTTGGAAAGCCTTCCCGAATGATCAACTTTCCTCATAACATCCCGTAGAGGCAGACTACTTCGGACAATGATGGGGTGAGCCTGAAAGTATGGCCGCAGCCTTCTACCTGCAAGCACTAAGGCATATATAGCTTTTTGAAGCAAAGGGTACCTGACTTCGGCGCCATGCAGGGACTTGCTGACATAGTAGACCGGCCATTGCTTTGGCCCTTCTTCTTTCACGAGGACCGAGCTCACAGCTTTTTCCGTGACGGCGAGGTATAATACCAGGGGCTCTCCCTCCCGAGGTTGCCGCAGAGTCGGCAGACTGGCCAAGTAGACTTTGAGTTCTTCCCAGGCTTTTTGGCAATCTTCAGCCCAAGGATGGCCATCCCTTCCGAGGTCGCCTTCCATTTTTGCCGCTTTTGTGAGGACTTTGAAGAAGGGTCGACACCTATCTCCGTACCTGGAAATAAACCTGCTCAGAAAGGTTATTCTTCCGGTGAGTCTCTGCACGTCTTTGACTGTGGTAGGTGTTCGGAATTCAAGCAGAGCCTTAATCTTCTCAGGGTTAGCGTCGATGCCTCTTTCGGATACCATGTACCCGAGGAATTTTCCCGAGGTCACCCCGAAGATGCACTTCTCAGGATTAAGGCGGATCCCGAAGGCTCTGAGTTTTTGGAAGGTTTCCTCTAAATCTGCAACGTGGTAGCCAGGCAGTTTGCTCTTGACTATCATATCATCAACATACACCTCCATGTTCCTCCCCATTTGGTCTTTGAAGACCTTGTTCATCAGCCTTTGGTAGGTGGCTCCTGCATTTTTGAGTCCGAAGGGCATCCTGATATAGCAATATGTTCCTCCCTCGGTGATGAAGGCAGTCTTCTCTTCATCTTCGGGGTCCATCCTTATCTGATGGTAGCCACTGAAGGCGTCTAGGAAACTTAAGAGCCCATACTCGGCAGTTGAGTCTACCAGTTGGTCTATTGGTGGAAGAGGATATGAATCTTTTGGGCAGGCATCGTTCAAATTTCTGAAGTCGATGCACATCCGAAGCTTGCTACTTCCTTCTTTTGTGGCAATTACCACGTTACTTAGCCATTCGGGGTAGTTTACCTCCCGGATAACGCTAGCGTCTATCAGACGCTGGACTTCGGTTTTGACGAATTCACTTTTGTGAGCTGAGATGCTCCGTTTCTTTTGCCGGACAGGTTTTACTTCCGGACTCACTTTAAGGCTATGCTGGATTACGCGAGGGTTTACCCCTGGCATGTCCTTCGGCGAGTAGGCGAACAGATCTTTATTTGCAAGAAGAAAAGATACAAGTTTTTCCTTGTCTCCGTCGGCCATATTTTTCCCTATTCGGGTACTATGGCCTGGGACAAGCTCTACTTCTTCTGTTTCCGCCTTTGTGGAATCTTCTGCCTCGCCCCTTTCCAGCTCTTTTGCTTCTACAGCATGTGCTAAGTTGCTTGCTGGAGCCTTTCGTGCTCTGACGAACACCTTTCTCACCTCGCCTTGATCAATGAAGATCTTTGCGTCTCCTTTTTTGGTGGCGAAGGAGACGGTCAAGTACTTTACATCAGGGCGAATGTGCAAATTTCCCTGTGTCTGTCTGCCGAGAATGGCGTTGTATGACGAAGGAACGTCCATGACTATGAATCTTGCCATGGTAGAGGCGAACAACTCAGTAGTTCCTTTCTCCGAAGTTCCTTTCATCATCAAGGGGAGGTCGATCCACCCGAGGACAGGTAGCTCAGATGGTCCTACGCCGAACGTGGGTGAAGTAACAGCCTTGAGGTCACTCCTGGATACGCCCAAGCTTGGTAGCAAGTGTGAGAACAAGACGTCTGCGTTTGACCCATCGTCCAGCAGTACCCTCTTGACGTCCCAGTTTCCTATCCTTGTCATTATCAGCAATGGATCGTCATGAGGGAATACGATGGTGGAGCCATCCTCGCGGGCCAATTTTTTCGTCGGGCTCTGATATTCCATCACCGCTATCTCTCTGGCCCTTCTTTTCCTTTCCGAGGATGGAAGCCCGGTTGTGATCGTCTGTATTACTCCTGCCGAAGGTGGAGGACGCCTTCTCGGACTTCGGTTCCTTCGCCTGTCTGAATCGTAATCCTCGTCATCGGGCTTTCCTTCCTCCTCTTTTTTCCCTTTCGGGGAAGGCATTCTCAAATAACGCCGAAGCTGGCCCTGCTTTATCAGTGATTCAATGTACTTTTTCAACTGAAAGCAGTCTTCGGTGTCATGACCGTGATCACGGTGGAACTGACAGAACTTCTTCATGTTCCTTCTGTTGTCAGCAGTCATGCCCCTCGGTCGTTGGATTTGAGCCCCCTGTTTTTCCAACGCCATGAGGACGTTAGCCCTCGTGGTGCTCAGAGGTGTAAAGTTTTGGGGCTTCCTTCCTCCTACTCGCATTCTCCGAGGTCGGCCTAACTGTTCCGTTGGACACTGGGCTTGCTGGCTGGACCCTTCGCCACGAGCGTGAATATGGTCAGCCTTTGGCCCGGTCATTCTCAGCTCTTCGGCTGTCATATGTTGTTCAGCCCTTCGGTAGAATTCTCCCAGCGTGTCCTGGGGATCTTTGGAAAATTCATAAAACAAGTGCGAATCCCTCCGGAGGCCCCTCGTCATGGCGAGGATGCGGATTTCGGGATGAAAGTCCGGAACACTAAGGGCCTTTCTGTTGAACCTCTCAACATAGTCACGGATGGTCTCCCCGTTTCTTTGTGCTATGTCAAACATCTGGACGGGCATCTTCGCCGTCGGCTTGCTCCCAATGAACTGTTGTGTGAACGCTGTGGACAGCTCCTGGAACCCCCTGATGTTTCCGGGAGGCAGGGAATTGTACCAGGCAGTTGCTGGTCCTGCGAGGGTGACTTCAAAGCACTTGCAGAGTGTAGCATCATCAGCCCCATGTAGCACCATGCTGCGTTTGTACTTTGTTAGGTAGGCCTGGGGATCAGTCCGACCCTCATAGGTCTCTAGCCGAGGTAGCCTGAAGTCACTTGGCATGGCCGCCTCGACCACTGTTCGGGCGAAAGGAGTTTCATCTCCAGAGACGGTTTCAGTTAGCCTGGCCCAAACAGGCTTGCGTGCCACCTGCTGTTCCACTCTCTCCAGTCTTGCCAAGACTTTCTCCAGGAGGAGCGTGGCACTGGGCTCCTCTTCCTGGTGCTTGGAGGTTCTTGGGTAAAAGGACTGTTGCCGTCTCTTCGGGGAGCGACTTCGGTACCGAGGTGAGGGGGACCTTGCCTCTGGCGGCAAACTTCTTCTGGACGGGACTTCGGGTCGTTCAGACCTCGCTCTTTCCGCCAGCTGCGCTCTGAGGGGCAAGTTATCTGTCGAGGACTCTTCCCGTGGCTCCCCACTTCCCGAGCTATGATGGGTTGCTCTTGGGCTTTTCTCCCGAGGTCGTGCTGGCGAAGTGGGTTTTTGCGCCTGGGCTGGTTGCGGCCACCTTCGGTCTATCTGTTGTGTCATTTTAGCCACAACAGACCTCTGAAAGTCTCGTAAAAAACCCATGGTGATGACAAGAGGGCGTTCCTCTTCAGGCAAGGAAGTCTCTGGGGGACTTTGTTCGGCAACTGGTTGGGTCTCAGGCGCGGACGGGGACTTCGGGAGTCCTTTGTCCTTCGAACGCCGAGTTTCGACAACAGCTACCTGGGAGTAGTTTCCCACAGACGGCGCCAAATGATGCCCCGAGGCATCTTCGTTTATTGTCATGTTGACAGGTGGGGAGACTTCCTGAGGAGGCGAGCGCCTGGAGCTCTGGTTTCCCAGCTGAGTGTGCCTGAAAAGCTCAAAGAATAGGTTAGGAGGTCCCCGGTTTGCTTTTCCGGGGAGGACCCTCCGACGCCCAAGTCAGTTTTCTGAGTGAAAGTGGAGGAAGAACACTAAGGGGTCAAGTGTCTTGCCTGTGTTGTGTTTTCTCAGAGGGAGGAAAATGCCCATCCTTTGCCCAGTCCCATTTCCTAGTATTTATAGGAGTAGCTGGTCCGTTCAGATCATGACACGTGTTCGGTCGGATTTGATCTGTCTCTTTGGACCTAGGGGACAGGCAGCCGTTTGCAGCCTCTTTTAGCCCTGGACCCGGACAGGTTGTGTCAGGACTGGGGCGGCTGCGGCGTGTCAGTTCGCCGTTCTGATGTGACGTGTAGGGCTTGTGGGCGACATGTCAGAGGCTCCTTAAATGCTCATATCGTACTCCCGAGGTCCCCTGGGCGAGGTCGCCCTTCGGTGCGTGCACCCTCTTCGGATTCTATCCGTCTTTTGGTGCGAGCACCTCCTTCGGGATCTATCCCATAGTTCTGGGAGTTCCCTTGATGAACACCTTCTTCGGGACTTATACCCATAGTCCGGTGATTCCCTTGTTCAGGTGTTTCTTGTTCGGGGAAGATCCTCTTCGGGGCTTCTGCCTTCGGGGGAGATTCTTCCTTGCTTCAGAGAGATGGCTTTCTTACCCGAAGACGGTCAGTATGGCCCCTCGATGGAGACGGTGTTATCCTCGGAATTCCTGATGAGCTAACCGAAGTCTCGAGCTCATAGTGTTTGACTTCGCACCTTCCGAGGTCAGTAAAAAGATCCTCTCTTGGGTGACGTCAGACTCCTCGGCCAATATTCTGGCAGGGAGTTACTATCGAGGAGGCAATAGCCTTTGGCTATCACATGCCAAGTGGCGTTAAAATGGTCTAATACTAGACATAGTATGGTCACTTGTTTGCTTGAAACACATGAATCCTAACATAAAAGACTGTTGCATTTAAGAGTTGTGATAGATGTGCAATTAAGTCCCTCAATTCCACAAATTATCATTTGCATCTTTCCTCTTGGCCAAGTAATTTTATGAACCCAAAAGTTTCAAATACTTAAACTTCACTCAAGATTCATTCAAAGCATTATTTCCCAAGAAAATGAGCTTGAATCCTAATTTATTCACATTTATTAAGCCTTTAATCCTCATAAGCCATGGCTTAAATTGTTACCACCTTACAAAAATGGGAGAATTACCAGTGTGTCATAATGGCTAAAAACCATTATATTGTGCAATTCTCACCATTGTGATTGATCTATGGGGGCAAAAGGCATGATCAACACTTCCTTTAAAGTGTTCCAAGTTAGTAACTTCTTCCCTAAGAAAAGCCTTAAGGATTGCTTGTTTGTCAAGCAACCTATGGACTTTTTTATCAGATTTTGGAAATTCCAGTACTCAATTGTAAAACTTTCACAAAAGAGATTTGGAGAGTTATGGGAAGGATATGAATGGTATGAAAGTCCTATTGGAGGACCAACTTGCTTATAGAAGACAAGTATGGACAAAGGGAAACACATAAAGGCTTTAAAGACTTAAGTGTCCTATTGTGCGAGTTTGGTAGTACATTCTTATGACTTAAGTCAATTGGAAGTTTTTGGGGTTATCCCATATAAGGAGGGGCTCCTATCACATGGGATATGGAAGTCAAATGTTCGCCATGAGATTAAGGTACAGAAACCATGATCTTGTAGCAAGGAAAAAGACATAAAACTTGGTTAATCTTGTTAAGTGTGTTTAGTGTACTTAAGGCCATATAAGTGTCCATTCTTATCCTTATCTACCAAATTTCTGCCTCCATAAGAAAAAAAGAAGCCAAACTTTTCCTCTACACTTCCTCCATAGCCACCATACCTTCAAACTCAAATCTACTTGCAATTGAAGTCAAGGAAGGAATATTGGAAGCTATTTAGTGCTATTGTTTGAGTGCACCTATGATCAAGCTCCGATTTCAAGATACCCATCAAGGTAACAGTTCTCCTGATGTCATGGGTTGTTTTCTATATTTTTTAGCAACCATGGAGGCAACGATGAGCTTGGAAGAGAGCCATGAGCTTGATGAACCAAGCTTAGTGAGGGGAATGCACTTATTGAAGGTTTTGTGACCTCGTGTGAAGTGCACAGCGATGATAGTGAATTAAAGGGTTTCTAGAGCCCAACATGATTACTAATGATAGCCAAAAGGGCTATCGCCTCTATCTGGCCGAACTCCCTACCAAAAGAACGGCCAGGAAACCTGACGCTGCCCTTCGGGAAAAGGTAAGATTACACACCTCGGGAGCAAAGCCGAAGAACTCGAGCTCGGCACGCTAGGAAACTTGAGGATACTACTAACCCCCCCCCCCGAGGTATTAAGTAGATCGCCTTTGGAAAAGAGGCACCAGCTATAGCGGGCCAAACACGATCTCCCCAAAGGCGGAACTCCTGAATATGGGAACCCCCGAACTACGAGCATGTTTCCCAAACAGGCATCGTCCTACCTGAGGACGACCTCGCCCATGGACCTCGGGAGTACGGCAGGAACATTTAAGGAGCCTCTGACATGTCGCCCACTAACACTACAGACCGCCCCAAACGGCGGTCTGACACACTGACACCATTCAGGTCATGTCACTGCCTGTCTCAGTTCAGCGCTCAACGAGACTGCCACCGGCTACTTGTCCTCTATGTCCAGAAATTCAGAGAACATCCAACCGAACATGTCTCACGATCTGAACGGGCTGGGCATTCCTATAAATACCAGGAAATAAGCCTTGGCAAACGGTTGACAAACAATCCGACTCTCCCTCTCTGAGAAAACACTACCAGGTGAGTCCACTAAGCCTCTTAGTGCTATTTCCTCTGCCTTCTTTCTGTTGGGTTTCGGGAGCCAAACAGCACAGCGGAATTTAACCGAAACCCTCCAGGATCCAAGTGAAACGGGGTAAACCGGGTGTTCAAATATTTTCATACCTAATTTTCGATTGAGATCTCTCACTCAACTATAGAGTCGAATCACAAAACCTGAACAGTTGACGTGTTCAGGCTCTCTATGGTATCCACACGAGCCTCTCGGGATCACCACGCTTCCACCACGTCCCGGTAGATGCGTTTCTCTTGCGCTTGCAGTGCTAGCTTGCGTCCTCCAAGGAATTGCAAGAGAAGAGTGCGGCTGTCCTTTTTGGAGGCTAGGGCAAGGAGACCTGCAAATTTCTCACTTAAAGTTGTATTTATAGTTAGACTCAACTTCCAGGCCTAATAGGTTTCAAAGCCCTAATCCAATTAGGATTTAATTTCGGGCTTAGTAATGGCTCAACTTTTGGGCCCATTATCAATACGAAATTAAAGTGAAACCATAACCCAAATAATTAGCCCATGCACTCTAATGATCCAAAATGCTCTATGTGTGCGACCCAATAGGCTCTTATCACGTTGGCAATGATCATAAATCACATTTATGATCATAAGCAATGAGCGGTGTCTAGCAACACATCATTGCTACCCAGGTGACAAGATTGTCGATGATTCGACTATACCTTTATGATCATCACAGATATATGCCATTGTCCCTTTGTCCAAGATATCAAGACTAAGCACGAGACATGGAATGTGTCACTCTCGTATAGCCCAATCTTTGGTTTCTTGATTACCGAGTAGACTAACTTAAACTGATGACATTGATATCGCATATCAACTCATCCGAGCATGGCCATGCATTTTCTAAGTCTCACTCTATCAAGGGGCCCGAAGATATTGCTCCCGTTACATAGGAGGGACAAATCCCATCTTGATCATACAAATCCCTCTGCATGATATGTGACATACCCAATGACCTCCTTCAAGTTCACTCAGTTACGAGCAACAAAGGAAAGTATCAAAGTATGTGACTCACATGTAGGGAACCTTGATGATCTTAGGTCGAAGGACTACATATACCCTGATCACTATGGGAATCACTTATGACACTCATATAACGATCCATGTAGTGTTCTCATGGTGGGTCGGTCCAGTACACAAGTTCTCCAACTTGTACCCATATATAGACTACATATCTCATATTAGTCTCCACATATGCTAGTCGTTATGTATTATTGCAACCCGCTCCACAATAATACTAGACCAGGGACTTTTAAGAATATCATTATTCTAGGGTTACAATTATGTTTGTTAAGTTACGCAGGAAAAAAACAACAAACATAATTGCTGGATTAATGCCTTAATAAAATATCATGACTCAATGTGCAAAAATACAATCATCTCACGACTGGCTTTTGGGCACAACACTAACACTTTCAGCATCACTGACTTGGGCGTCGGAGGCTCCTCCCCGGAACAACACCCCGGGGACCTCCTGACCCACTTTTTCTGAGCTTCTCAGGCGCACTCCCGTCGTCGATCTGGCCTCTAGGCGTTCTTCCTCGCAGGAAGTCTCTCCACCATTCAACATGACCCTCAACAATGAAGCCACCGGGCATCATTTGGCGCCGTCTGTGGGAAACCGCTCTGAGATCGCCGTCGTTGAAACTCGGCGTTCTAACGACAAGGGACTCCCGAGGTCCCCGTCCGCTCCTGAGAACCATCCGGCTGCTGAGCAAACACCCCCAGGGACTTCTGCGCCCGAGGAAGACCGACCCCTAGTAATCACTATGAGCTTTCTACAGGACTTTCAACGTTCTGTTATAGCTGAAATGACGCAACAGATGAACCAAAGGTGGCCGCAACAGGCTCAGGCCCAAAAACCTCCCTCGCCAGTACGCCCTCGGGAGAGAAGCCCCAAGTCGGCCCACCGCAGTTCGGGAAGCGGAAACCCGCGCGAAGAATCTTCTACTGAAGACATACCCCTCGGAAAACGGCCTTTGGGACTAGCGGGATCCAAGCGACCGAAAGTCTCACAGCGAAGGAGTTCGTCGCCTGAGGCAAGGTCTCAGTCTCCTCACCGCCGAACTCGCTCCCCGAAAAGGCCCCGGCGATCTCTCTTCCCAGAAGAAGGGCCTAACGCCACGATCCTCATGGAGAGGATACTAGCACGGCTAGACAGGGTGGAAAAACAAGTGGCCAGAAAACCTGTCTGGGCCAGATTGACGGGGACCTTCTGTGAAGATGACTCCCCATTCACTCAGGCCGTCGTTGAGGCAGCCATGCCAGGTGACTTCAGAGTACCTCGGCTGGAGATTTATGATGGCCGAACGGATCCACAGGCCCATCTGACCAAGTACCGGCGCAGCATGATAATGCACGGCGCCGACGACGCCACTATGTGCAAGTGCTTCGAAGTCACCCTCACAGGGCCAGCAACTGCATGGTATAACTCATTGCCTCCAGGAACCATTACTGAATTCCAGGAGTTGTCTACGGCATTCACACAGCAATTCATTGGAAGCCGGCCAACGGCGAAGATGCCTGTTCAGATGTTCGACATAGAGCAGAGAAACGGAGAAACCATCCGAGACTATGTCGAAAGGTTCAACAGGGAAGCTCTGAGCGTCCCGGACTTCCGGCCAGAAATACGCATTCTCGCCATGACACGGGGCCTTCGGCGAGACTCACAGCTGTTTTACGAGTTCTCAAAGGACCCCCCGGACACCCTCGGAGAATTCTACCGAAGGGCCGAACAGCACATGACGGCCGAAGAGCTGAGAATGGCTGTCCCGAAGTCCGATTATCCCCACGCCGAAGGGCCCGACCGACAAGCACGGCACCAGACTGAACAAGCAGGTCGACCCCGGAGGATGCGGGGAAGGAAACCCCCAACCTTCACACCCCTCAACACCACGCGGACTAACATCCTCATGACATTGGAAAGGCAAGGGACGCAGATTCGGCGACCGAGGGCCATGACCGCCGATAACAAGAAAAACATCAAGAAGTTCTGCCAGTTTCACCGCGACCACGGCCACGACACCGAAGATTGCTTCCAGTTGAGGAAGTACATTGAGTCGCTAATCAAACAAGGCCAACTTCGGAAATATCTGCGGATGCCTTCTCCGAAAAGGAAAAAAGACGAGGAAGAAAGGGCCGAAGATGAGGAGTATGACTCCGATAGACGAAGAAACCGAAGTCCGAAAAGGCGCCCCCCACCTCCGGCAGGGGTAATACAAACAATCACCACAGGGCTCCCATCCTCGGAAAGAAAGCGGAAGGTCAGAGAGATCGCGGTCATGGAATATCAGAATCCAGCAAAGAAACTGGCCCGCAAGGATGGATCCACCGTCATCTTTCCCCATGACGATCCGCTGCTGATCATGGCGAGGATAGGGAACTGGGACGTCAAAAGAGTGCTGCTTGATGATGGATCAAACGCTGACGTCCTATTTTCTCATTTACTGCCGAACTTAGGCATCCACGGCAGCAAGCTCAAACCTGTCACCTCGCCCACTTTCGGGGTTGGACCCTCCGAGCTGCCCGTCCTCGGAATGATCGATCTCCCCCTGATGTTGAAAGGAACTTCAACAGATGGAGCAGCTGACTTATATGCCTCCACAATGACAAGGTTCATCGTCATGGACGTTCCTTCTGCCTACAACGTCATCCTCGGAAGGCAAACACAGGGAAACTTGCATATCCGCCCTGATGTGAAATACTTGACTGTCACATTCGCCACCAAGGATGGAGATGCAGAGATCTTCATAGATCAAGCCGAAGTAAGGAAGGTGTTTGTAAAAGCACGAAAAGCACCGACAAATAACTTCGCACAAGCAATAGAGGCAAAAACGCCAGAGAAGAGCAAAGAAGAAGATCTCGCGAAAGCGGAAAAGGAAGCAGTAGAACTTGTCCCAGGTCAATCTACCCGGATAGGGAAGAGCTTGGCCGAAGGAGACAAGAAAAATATTGTATCCTTTCTACTGACGAATAAAGACCTGTTTGCCTACTCGCCGAAAGACATGCCAGGGGTAAACCCTAGCATAATACAGCATAGCCTCAAAGTAAGCCCGGATGCAAAGCCCGTCCGGCAAAAGAAACGAAGCATCTCAGCCCATAAGAGCAGCTTTGTCAAAACCGAAGTCCAGCGCCTGTTAGATGCTAAAGTCATCAGGGAGGTCAAGTACCCTGAATGGTTAAGCAACGTGGTCATTGCCACAAAAGAGGGCAACAGTAAGCTCCGGATGTGCATCGACTTCAGAAATTTGAACGACGCTTGCCCGAAAGACTCATACCCTCTCCCACCAATAGACCAACTGGTAGATTCAACCGCTGAATATGGACTCCTAAGCTTCCTAGACGCCTTCAGTGGCTACCATCAAATAAGAATGGACCCCGAAGATGAAGAAAAAACCGCCTTCATCACCGAGGGAGGAACATACTGCTACGTCAGGATGCCCTTCGGGCTCAAAAATGCAGGAGCCACCTACCAAAGATTGATGAACAAAGTCTTTATGGACCAAATGGGGAGAAACATGGAAGTGTATGTTGACGATATGATAGTCAAGAGCAAGACACCTGGCAGCCATGTTGCAGATCTAGAGGAAACCTTCCAAAAGCTCAGAACCTTCGGGATCCGCCTCAATCCCGAAAAGTGCATCTTCGGGGTAACCTCGGGAAAATTCCTTGGGTACATGGTATCCGAAAGAGGCATCGACGCCAACCCGGAAAAAATCAAGGCTCTACTCGAGTTCCGAACTCCTGCCACAGTGAAAGATGTGCAAAGACTCACTGGAAGAATAACCTCTCTTAGCAGGTTTATTTCCAGGTACGGGGATCGGTGTCGACCTTTCTTCAAAATCCTCACTAAGGCAACAAAAAAGGAGTGCAACCTTGGAAGGGATGATCATCCCTGGGATAAAGATTGCCAAAAAGCCTGGGAAGAACTCAAAATCTACCTGGCCACCCTGCCGACTCTGCGACAACCTCGCGAAGGGGAGCCCCTCGTACTATACCTCGCAGTCACGGAAAAAGCAGTAAGCTCGGTCCTCGTAAAAGAAGAAGGCCCAAAGCAATGGCCGGTCTACTATGTAAGCAAATCCCTGCATGGCGCCGAAGTCAGGTACCCTCTGCTGCAAAAAGCTATATACGCCTTGGTGCTTGCAGGGAGAAGGCTGCGACCATACTTCCAGGCTCACCCCATCATCGTCCGAAGTAGTTTACCACTACGGGATGTCATGAGGAGAGTTGACCATTCGGGGAGGCTCTCCAAGTGGTGCATAGAGCTCGGCGAGCACGATATAACCTATGAACCTCGGAAGGCCATAAAAGCTCAAGCATTGGCAGATTTTATCGCTGAAATACCCGCCACTGAGGATAGCCATTTAGATCCCAACAAAGGTGAGCCGGAATGGACCTTGCATGTTGATGGAGCCTCGGGGTCCGAACACCAGGGAGCTGGGGTAATTATCAGAGGTCCCGAAGGCCTAGAGGTAAGGAAGGCTATCAAATTCAGTTTCAGAGTCACTAACAATGTGGCCGAGTATGAAGCCCTTGTAGCAGGATTGCGCTTGGCCAGAAAAATTGGCGTCAGAAACTTGAAACCTCACAGCGATTCCCAGCTAGTAGTTCGACAGTCGGCCAGAGACTACGGGGCGAAGGACCCAACCTTGGCAAAGTATCACGAGTTGGTAGCAAGACTCATTCAAGAGTTTGACACCGTACAAATCGAAAACGTACCTCGGCGGAATAACACTGAGGCAGATTGCTTGGCGAAATCAAAAACGTACACGGAGTTGCTAGAACATCCGAGCATCTCAGTGTTAAGCATAGCAACTTCAGGAAAAGGATGGAAAGATCCAATAAAAAGATACCTCGCAGAAAACGTGCTACCCCAAGACCCTGGCGACGCTACGAAACTATGAAAGCGCTCCGGTCGGTTCTTCCTAATTGGCGAAGAGTTGTACCGGCAGGGGTACGCGAATCCACTGCAGAGATGCGTGGACGAAGAGGACACTGAAATGATCCTCGAAGAAGTTCACGAAGGTATGTGTGGTTCACACATTGGAACCGACGCCCTTGCAGCAGTAATACTCCGCCAAGGATACTTCTGGCCTACCCTGAGAAAGGACGCAAGGCAGTTCATCCGGAAATGTGGTAGTTTCCAGAGACACGCGAACATCCAGAGGGCACCCTCGGAAATGGTAACTTCGGCCGACTACCCCTGGCCCTTCGCGGTCTGGGGTATAGACCTTATTGGGCCACTACCCACAGCGCCCGGAGGCGTGAAATTCTACGTGGTAGCAGTAGATTATTTCTCCAAATGGGTTGAGGCGGAACCCTTGGCAACTATCTCGGCAAAGGAAGTGCAGAAGTTCGTATGGAAAAACATTGTCTGCAGATTCAGTATACCGAGGGTGCTAGTAGCTGATAATGGTTCCCAGTTCATAGACAAAGGATTCCAGGAATTTATCAGCAACCTCGGAATAAAGATGCATTTCGCCCCAGTAGCTCACCCCCAAAGCAACGGGCAGGTGGAAGTATCTAACAGGACCATAAAAGATGGCCTAAAAAAGAGATTAGGGGAAGCAAAAGGGAAATGGCCGGGAGAACTCCAAAGCGTATTATGGAGCTACCGAACGACGCCCCGAAGAGCCACAGGGGAGACTCCCTTCTCGCTCGTCTTCGGTACAGAGGCCATTATCCCAATCGAGATAGTCCGACCATCAGTACGGGTGCAAGTATTTGATGAAGAAGGAAACAACCTCGGCTTAAGAACCAAGCTTGACCTCGTCGGCGAACACAGAGAAATAGCCGAACTGAGAAGAAAAGCTTTTCAGCAAAGAGTGGCCGCGGCTATAAACTTACGGGCCAGGCCAAAAGAAATCAAGAAGGAGGACCTCGTTCTCCGAAAGGCTGATTTTGCACCTCAAAGGCCATCCCACGGAGTACTTCGCGCGAACTGGGAAGGACCTTATCTGGTTCTTGCCGAAGTACGAAAGGGCGTGTACAGACTTGGCAACGCCGAAGGCGTAGAATTGAAAAATACTTGGCACTCAGACGCCTTGAAAAAATTTTACGCTTAAGGCCCCACGGAAGAATTCTGTCGTACAAAAAATATATTCTAAGTACAGAAAAATTCTCAAGTATACTGAATTGTGCAAGTCAAAATTCTGCAAAGGTACCCGCCACAAAAAGCCTAGAGCAGAATTTTCAAAGTTCCTTGAACAAACGTGTTCGGAACAAAAGGAAAAAGACCCGCAAAAAAGACTTAGATACATTTTTTGCCGGCTTTCCAAAAAAGTCTCTTGAAGCGAACATACTCGGGACAATGGAAACGCAAAATCATACCAAAGAAGCTTAACCAAGAAAGATCTTCCATTAAAAATAAACTTACAAAGGTAATATGACCGAAGAAGCAGTACAGAAAGATGAAGGAGAAAAAAGGCTAAGCCCTTAGAACACCCTAAGAGTCCTCGGCAGCTCGAGAGCCACCAGTTTCTGCTCCATTTTTTGGTGCAGTAATTGAAGGAGGCAGCTTCAGGTACTCGATCTTCGACCAGGACCACCAAGGACCCTCGGGAATGTTCAAAGCTTCCAAAAAAGAGAGGTCCAGATCTGGGAACCTCTGAAGGACTTGATGCCGAGCAAGGCAAAAGCCGTCCTGGAAGACGACCGTCGACATTTGATCATATTCATTTTTCTTGATCTCAAGGTCCTCGAGCTCGTCCCTCAGATCCGCAACCTCCTTCTTCAGCGCCTTCAGCTTTTTCTTCTTCTCAGGCTCCTTCTTCAAAGACTCTATCTCGGCTAGCAGCACGTTTTTCTTAGCCACCAACAACAGAATAAGATTGTCAGATCTTGACTTATCCTGTAGAAGCGCTTCGTTGGCAGCAAGCATTCCTGCCACCCGCTCGCCGAGCTCAGAAATATTCTGGGAGGAGTCTCTTAAAAGATCTTACTTTTCCTTTCGGAACTCCTCCCGAAGGGCTGCAACTTCTCTCTCTGCAGCATCTACCAGCTGCTGGTTCCTGATGGCCAACTCCGAGCACATGGCCTTTGTTTTTTCTAAGGCCTCTAAGGCCGAAGCTCGGAAACATGACTGCCTGGCCACCCGAACTCGGAGGTAGCTGGCATAACCCAGGAGCTGCAGAAAGGTAGACGTAAGATCAGTAAGAGTCAAAAACACTTAGGAATAATGGGGAAAAGGTGTTAAGCATACCTGAGCAGCATGCTCGGTAACTTTCGCAGCAAGGGTGTCATCACCCGGGTGGGCTGCCGCAATAGCCCTGAATGAGGCATCAGTGAGCACCCCCTTCGAGATCTCCTTCGCCATTTGAGGACAGTCCTCGGAGAACAAGTTCATATCCTCTGTGAACGTCCAGAAAGGCTCTTTGGGGATCTTCCCTTGCGGGACTTTGGCATCGCAGAGGGATCGCCTCTGGGCGTGTTCCGCCGCCCAAGAGGGGGTAAGTAACTCCCCTGAACGAAAAATGAGAAGATGGTCAAAACAAAGAAAATTTCGGCAAAGTAAAAAGCATTATTACACTTCGTCCGAAAGAAACGAACCTGGCGGTACCTCGGCAACTGTGTCCTCGGAGTCCTGGGGCTCCTCAATGGAAATATCCTTGCCTTTCCTTTTACGCCGCTCCTCGGCAGAAGGAACCTCTACCGCGGCATCAGGAGGGGCCTGCGAGGCGGTAGGGCTCTGAGGAGGCACTTCGGTAGGGACTTCAGGCGCCGGAATTTCGGCAACCTCGGGCTCCTCACTTACCTCCTCAAGAGTTTCCAATTGAGGAGGAAGATTGGTCTTTTTCGCCCTTTTAGCCGAAGGCCCAGCACTAGTGGACTTCCGTCTTCGGGAAACCGCTTTCTTTGTCTGTTCGCCCTTCTCTACCTGGCCGGAGAAAAGGGACTTGTAGAACGCAGCAGTCCCGTCGCCCATCTCTGAAAAACAAAAAAGACATCAGCGTAAGTCCGAGGAAAAAACTACAAGGGAGTAGAAGATAACTTACTTTCGAAAAACGTTTCAAAAGAGATTTCCTCCCGAAGGAGCTGCACCAACCAGGAATCCTCCCCGGCGATGGCAGGAGCCGGCATCTCGAGGTCTGTCTCGTGCTCCTTCACCACCCCTAACTCCCGAAGGACCTCTTCGGTCATCAACCTCCAGTTAATGGGGAAGGGATAGAGAGAACGCGAGGAGACCTCGGGACCCCAGTCGGAGACGGCGCGAATACGCCCGTCGAAGTCCGCGAATACGGGAGCCAACTCTGGAGTCAGCAGTATCCTCGGATCAACGACGTCCACATCTAGCCTCCCCCGAGCCCACTTGGTCGGAACATGCGACCAGGCCTCATCCATCTTCAGGAAGAAAAATTTCTGTTGCCACCCTCGCCAACTGTCCTTTGTGGCAAAGGTGAACATATATTTTTTGCTCCCGGATCCCCGAGGTAGCATGAAATAGAAGCCACCCTTCGGGACCACAAAGAGCTTATAGTACTGCATAAAAATCACAAAATGGGGTTTTATCCCGAACACGCCACACATACAGAGAAAGGCGTTAAAATAGCAGTACGAGTTCGGTGGAAGCTGGTTCACGCCAATACCATGAAATTGGCAAAAGTCGCAAACCATCTTCGGAGGAGGGTACCGAAGTCCGGCCTTCAGCTGGGCTCGGAAAATGGTAACCTCATTACTATGGTTTGAAAAAGCATAGTGGTCAGCCCGTGGTAGCCTGGTGATGGCATATGAGGGAAGAAAGAATTTTTTCTTCCACTTCTCTAGTTTTTCGGGGGTGGTGCAACAGGGATGAGATAAAAGAGGCTGCCAACTCTCAGGGATAGGCATTTTTTGGACAGAAAAATGAGTTTGAAGAAAGGCAAGAAAACAACTTCCAGAAAAAACTTGAGGAATCAAGAAGACTCTAGAAAAACAGAAAACCCACCAAACGACTTGCCAAAATCGGAGGACGCCGTCGTGAAAGGTTGCCGGAAAAAGCTCTGATTAAAAAAGCCCCGCCGCAAAAAGCAAGAAAAAGCGTGAAAACAGTGGTAGAACAGGGAAGAGAGCAGAAGCAAAAGCAAAAGGGACTTATGGTGAAAACGCCTATTTATAGGACGAGGGTGGGTAACCGAAACGTCGTCATAAGTACCCTTTGAAGGCGAACCATCGCCATAACTGCTCCCGGCACCCAAAAAGACGTGCTCTCTGAAACCGACGTGACTCTCCTCCAATGACAGCATGCCACGTGTCAGCCTCCTCCCGAAAATAGGGGACACGTCGCCTGACATCCCTAAAAAGCTGGGACGCGCCGCTCAGACTGACACGTCTGGTCATGAGGCGCGACGCTGCGCAGACCTGCAAAAGGTAAGAAGCAGGTTGTCTCGAAGACACCAAAAGACAGCCTATGGCCGAACAGCCCATGACTTCGGGCAAGAGGTGTATCTTCGGCACAGGTGTTATTCCCTATAGACTCCCAATGAACATCCTTGGAAAGACTGCAAAACCGAAGTCGTCACTTCGGCTTTCCAAAGGGGGGCATGTGATAGCCAAAGGGCTATCGCCTCTATCTGGCCGAACTCCCTGCCAAAAGAACGGCCAGGAAACCTGACGCTGCCCTTCGGGAAAAGGTAGGATTACACACCTCGGGAGCAAAGCCGAAGAACTCGAGCTCGGCATGCCACGAAACTTGAGGATACTACTAACCCCCCTGAGGTATTAAGTAGATCGCCTTCGGAAAAGAGGCACCAGCTATAGCGGGCCAAACACGATCTCCCCGAAGGCGGAACTCCTGAATATGGGAACCCCCGAACTACGAGCATGTTTCCCGAAGAGGCATCGTCCGTACCTGAGGACGACCTCGCCCATGGACCTCGGGAGTATGGTAGGAACATTTAAGGAGCCTCTAACATGTCGCCCACTAACACTACAGACCGCCCCAAACGGCGGTCTGACATGCTGACACCATTCAGGTCACGTCACTGCCTGTCTCGGTTCAGGGCTCAAGGAGACTGCCACCGGCTACTTGTCCCCTACGTCCAGAAATTCAGAGAACATCCGACCGAACATGTGTCACGATCTGAACGGGCTGGGCATTCCTATAAATACCAGGAAACAAGCCTTGGCAAACGGTTGACAAACAATCCGACTCTCCCTCTCTGAGAAAACACTACCAGGCGAGTCCACTAAGCCTCTTAGTGCTATTTCCTCTGCCTTCTTTCAACATCACTAACTTGGGCGTCGGAGGCTCCTCCCCGGAACAACACCCCGGGGACCTCCTGACCCACTTTTTCTGAGCTTCTCAGGCGCACTCCCGTCGTCGATCTGGCCTCTAGGCGTTCTTCCTCACAGGAAGTCTCTCCACCATTCAACATGACCCTCAACGATGAAGCCACCGGGCATCAACTAACTAGTGTTAAAATCATCCTAAGACCAAGCATTAGCTTGAGGAAGGCTTCCATAGTGATTTGGTTATGTTTATTATGTGTTTTGTGGACTAATCTATGGTTATTGTTGCTGCTGCATTTCATGAGTTTGTTAGTTGTGAATGATTGCTGCATTTGGTTGCTATATCTTGTATATATGCACTGTGGTTTTTTTTTTTAGTGTCTTTGGATTCAGGTTTTAATGAGGGTCATATTTCCTTAAGAAACCAAGTGTTTCCCCTACTACATTTCACAATGAAACTTACTTCCCTCAGATCTGCCCGTTTCAGGTCCAGCAGAAATATCACATTCAAAATGACCCTTTTTGTTTGAGTTTTAATCACAAATTTTAGGTATTTTAATTTCCATGTATCTAGTTGTGAGATGGAAAGTTTGGTGATTTTAGGAGCACATTTTGTATTTTTAGTGATGGTGCTTATTGTGTTATGTAGCAACTGTCCAGCATCTTATTTCTGGAGACCATTGTGTCTCGGCACTCCTATAACTTAGGGTGCATATTTAGCTGAGTTAAGACCATTATGTAGTGCGTGTATGCATGTACATGTAGTGTATGTAAAATGAGACAAGTATGTGAACATTTGGGTAATGTTGTGGCTATGTACGCGATGTAGTGCAAAGCTGCCTAAGTGTGAATGATAGGCTGCTTACTTGTAAATTTTGTTTTGGTCACATAAAGTTGCTAGATGTAAGAGAATGTATTTCCCATGTGTATTGGACATATATGGGGGAGCCTTGGAGGGTTTTCCCCTTGTGAATGAAGGATTTGCACACTTATGAAATTTTGTATGGGCAAAATGGTCATCAAGTGACCAGAATTTCAACTCTCCACTCAAAGTTCTATATCTCCTTGTGTAGAATGGATCCTAATGTGAAATATTGGTCACAACTAGAGGACATCGAGAGGCTAAATTGGGATTTCAAATTTCTAAATTTGGATTCCTGTAGCCAAGATATGACGTTGGAAAGATGGCTAAGCTACTGTTCATTTGGTCAGAATTTTGTAACCAACTTCAAAAATCCATAACTTGGTCCATAGGTGGGCTATTGATGTAAAACCAAATTCCTTGGTTTGATCTAAGTTTATAAGTGATAATAGAACAAATAAAAAAGGGTGTACATGGCAAGATTAATATAGTTTTTTGCAAGAAGAGTCAGGCGTAGTGGCTGGTTACTTAAATTTAACAAGATTGCCTAATGTGTGGTAGCCAAGATTTAGACTTATGCTAGTGTTTTCCTTCCTTGCTGCCATGGTGTACAGAAAATTTGACTATAAGTGTAATGGTTGGACCAATATGCACGCATTTACATAATGCCCAAGAGGGCCACTTGGGTATGCACACTAAGGGTATTGTTCTGATGGCCTATAGAACATACCAACCTTGGGAGTTTTAAATGCACAATTTTGGCACCATAACTGGACTACCCCAAAAAGGGTAACAGATGTTGGTATTAAAGCATGGTCAAAGCATGGTTTATATATGTACATGTGGTTGCATTTGCATGCTAGCTACATACATGAACTCAATGTGGTCAGCTACTAGTGTTAAGCACCATTGAAATACCTATGATCTTTATATGTGCTCTATGATGAATCATCAATGCAGAAAGTAAACATGGTTGCCACAATGAGAGGGGAACCACCCCGAAGGCATCTTACTGAATCTGAGCAACAAAGGAAAGGACAAAATAGAGGGAATCAGGGTGAACATGGGGGCACTAAAACCTGAAGTGCCTCAAGTTTGGTTAGACCTTCAGAGGAACTTCGCTCTAATCAATGAAAACCTAGTAACGCTAATTCAAGCAGAACATCAAGTAGTGCTAGTAGCACAAGTAGAAGTAGCTTAAGATCCTTAGTAGCAATGATAAGAGGAGCTAGGAACATATTTGAACATGTTCCTTCTGGAACAAAAATGATGGAGCTAATGAAGTGGAAATAAAGATAGGAGAAATCCAAGAGGAAGAAGACTAATATTTGAGATTAGTCAGGTATCTAGGACCAATCACTCAGTCTATGACCATTCCTCCACTAGGAATGAGATTAAGGAAAGCCATGAGAGAAGATCTAGGATAAGGTAGAGAGATCATATAGAGCATCACCATATAGAGGCTCTCATAGATCCGCGAGACATAGATCAAACGATCTAGAAGGCCTACATGAAGTCAAACTCTTGGAGAGGTTTCAAGGCCTAAGACCTCTATAGTTTGATGGAAGAGCTGGGCCAGAGAAAACTAAGGAGTGTTTAATCTTCATTGAAAAAATGTTTGAGAGGATGCCACTTAGCTCCACTAAGAGAGTGTCATTGGCAACCTACAATCTGGTAGGCAGTGTAGAAATGTGGTGGAGAAAGACCAGAGATAGATATGCTATCTAGAGGCGCCGAAGGCTAGAAGAAGATACGAAAATGACCTGGCAGAGTTCACCCAGCTATTCCAAGAGCAGTACGTCAGTGATGCCATCAAGGATATGAAGCAAGCTGAATTTGATGCTCTAAGGCAGGACAACCTCAATGTCCTAGAGTATGACCACAAATTCAATTAGTTTTTGAGGTATGCTCCTTAATGATGGACTAGAGGAGTTAAAGGTCAAAAGATTTGTTAGAGGCTTAAAGTCAGACATTAGAAAGGCTGTAAGACCTTTTGGAGTAGTCACATACTATGAAGAAGTGCAAAAAGCACTATTAGTAGAGTAAGAAGAGTATGAGACTAAATACTTTTCTAGTGGACCATAGGAAAGTCTCCAGGCAAGAGGGAAGCAGAAAAAACCACCAAATGGCAAGGGAATTGCCAAGAATTCTCATCTTAGTGGTGAGGGCAAGGCTAAAGGGAAGTTCCCTGACCTAAGGTGCCTTAACTACAAGAAATTTCATGGA
The DNA here is from genome assembly GCA_005392925.1 of Aquilaria sinensis. Classification (NCBI taxonomy): domain Eukaryota; kingdom Viridiplantae; phylum Streptophyta; class Magnoliopsida; order Malvales; family Thymelaeaceae; genus Aquilaria; species Aquilaria sinensis. The sequence continues at coordinate 23,503 of SMDT01000095.1, forward strand.
AAGAAACCTTGCAATTTTATGACCCAAGCGTGTCTAAGATGTGGATCCATAGATCATTGGATCAAAGACTGCCTACAGCAAGAAAAGAGGCCAGAAGACCAAGGTCCAGTAGGGCCTATTAGGGTAGGACTTAGAGGATGAGCACCTAGGGAGGAACAGTAGAGGCCAGTTCCTCCAGTGCAGAGAGCTGGCAGAGTCTTCCAAGTGGAGAGGCCAGAGACATCACAGCAGGGAGGAGCACTAAAAGGTAACATTTACCTTAATGGTATGCCTGTTAGTATTATGTTTGATACTGGTGCATCTGTGTCTATGGTGGCTAGGAAATTTGTTGATGCCATGAATTTGCCTACTGAAATCATGCCTAGGATATCCTTAGTGAAAGCTGCAGGTAGTCAATGTCTTTTCACTAATGACCTAACTAAGGATTGTGAGCTAGTAGTAGGAAAGACTAAGGTTATGACTAATCTACTAGTGCTGGACATTCCTACGTATGATTTAGTGCTAGGTATGAATTGGCTTGCTATGCATAACATAAGAATTGATTATGCTAAGAGAGAAATCACATTGCCTAATGGTGAAGTGCATGCATTAGTGAATTCTAAGGAATTAATGTATGAAATGCATGGCATAGAACTAGAGGTATTAAATGATATACTTGTCATTTCTGAGTATGATTATTGTTTTGCATTGAATGAATTATACTATGCTTAGGAAGTAAACAAAATACTTGTAGTGAGAGACTTTTTAGAAGTCTTTCCTAAAGACCTGTCAGGTATTCCTCCACTAAGGTAAATTTAGTTTGAGATCAAGCCACATCCAGGAGCTAGTGCAATATACATTCCTCCTTAGAGAATGCCTATCATAGAGATGAATGAGCTCAAAAAACAACTTGATGAACTTCTTGAAATAGGGTTCATAAAGCCAATAGTTTCACCATAGGGAGCTCCTGTTCTCTTTGTGAAGAAGAAGGATGGATCATTGAGACCATGCATTGACTACATGAAGCTTAATGCAGTGACTATTAAGAACAAGTACCCACTCCTTAAGATTGAGGATCCTTTTTATCAACTCAAGGGAGCTAAGATCTTCTCCAAGATAGATTTAAGATCTGGGTACTTCCAGTTGACAGTAAAGGAAGAGGACATTCATAAGACTATATTCAGGACCAGATATGGCCATTATGAGTACACAGTCATCCATTTAGTTCGACTAATGCCCCAGCTACTTTCATAGACCTGATGAATAGGTTGTTCAAACCATATCTAGACAAATTTTTGATTGTGTTCATTGATGACATCCTAGTTTATTCCATTGATGAAAATGAATATGAACATCATCTGAAGATTGTCTTAAAGACTCTGTTGGAACATCAGCTTTATGCCAAGTTATCCAAGTGCCAATTTTGGATAAAGGAAGTGTCATTCCTAGGACATATCATAGATGCACAAGGCCTTAAGGCATACCCTAAAAAGGTCAAGGCAGTGCAAGAGTGGAAAAGACCAAAGACTATGAAGGAAATCAGAAGTTTCCTAGGATTAGGTGCCAACTACAAAAGATTTGTATCAGGATTTTCCATGATTGCCTCAGTTCTTACTCATCTGACCAAAAAGGGTCAAAGATTTGAGTGGACTGAGAGGTGTGAAAAGAGTTTCCAGGAGCTTAAGCAAAGGTTGATTGAAACTCCAGTATTGATTCTTTCTTTTCCAAGCAAGCCCTACATCATATATACAGATGCATCTAGATCTAGGTTAGGTTGTATGCTTACATAGCACAAAAATGTCATTGCCTATGGGTCAAGGTAGTTGAGAGCTCATGAGCAAAATTATCCTACCCATGACCTAGAATTGGCAGTAGTGATTTTTTCTTTAAAGTAATGGAGGCATTACTTGATGGGTAGTTCCTTTGTGATTTACACTGACCATAAGAGCCTAAAGTACTTGTTCACACAGAAAGAGTTGAACATGAGCCAAAGGAGATGGTTAGAGTACATCAAGGACTATGGCTGCTATATATAGTACACAGAGGGCAAAGGCAATCTAGCAGTAGATGGCTTGAGTAGGAAGTGCACGGGCCCATGCACTTCTAAAAATAGAATCCACAACCGATTATGGTGAGTAGAATAGTCTGCTATGCCTATCGCATAAGTGGCACAAGTAGGAGGAAGCCCAAATCTACACATTGACAATTCAGCCTGGATGGATTAAAGAAGCCAGCAAGGCACAGAAGATAGATCCTGATGTGAAAAAGATTTCAGGAGAGGAAAAAGGTTCTTTGTATCAATCCTTTGCCTACAACAAAGGATTACTGTACTTCAAGGACTAAATCTATGTGCCTAATGGATCAAAGCTCAGGGATGAAATACTTGAAAAAGCTCACACAAGTAAGTTGAACATACATTCAGGAAGTGTCATAATAGCTAAAAACCATTATATTGTGTAATTCTCACCAAAGTGATTGAAGTGTAGGGGGTAAATATAGGGTTTTGGGAGCCAAACAAGCGCAGTAGAATTTAACCAAAACCCTCTAGGATCCGAGTGAAACTAGGTAAACTAGGTGTTCAAAAATTTTCATACCTAATTTGGTTGTGATATTTCACCCAACTATAGAGTTGAATCACAAAAACCTGAATAGTTGATGTGTTCAAGCTCTCTATGGTACACATACGAGCTTCTTGGGATCACCACGCTTCCACCACGTCCAAGTAGATGGCTTTCTCTTACACTCGTAGTGCTACCTTGCGTCCTCCAAGAAATTATAAGAGAAGAGTGTGGCTGTGCTGTTTGGGAAGCTAAGGCTAAAAGCTATGAATTTCTCACTATAAGTTGTATTTATAGTGAGACTCAACTTTTAGGCCTAATGGGTTTCAAATCCCCAATGCAATTAGGTTTTAATTTTGGGCTTAACAATGGCTCAACTTTTGGGCCCATTGTTAACATGAAATTATTAAGAAACCATAACCGAAATAATTAGCCCATGCACTCTAATAATCCAAAGAGCTCTATGTGTGCGACCCAATAGGCTCTTACCACATTGGCAATGATCATATATCACATTTATGATTATAAGCAATGAGCGGTGTCTAGCAACACATCAATGCTACCCAAGTGACAAGATTGTTGGTAATTTGACTAAACCTTTATGATCATTAGTCATATATGCCATTGTCCCTTTGTCCAAGATATCAAGACTAGGCAGGAGACATGGAATGTGTCACTCTCATATAGCCCAATCTTTGGTTTCTTGATTATCGAGTAGACTAACTTAAACTAATGACATTGATATCGTATATCAACTCATCCGAGCATGGCCATGCATTTTCTAAGTCTTACTCTATTAAGTGACCTGAAGATATCACTCCTGTTACATAGGAGAGACAAATCCCATCTTGATCATACAAATCGCTCCGCATGATATGTGACATACCCAATGACCTCCTTCAACTTCACCCAGTTATGAGCAACAAAAGGAAGTATCAAGGTATGTGACTCACATGTAGGGAACCTTGATGACCTTAGGTCAAAGGACTACATATACCATGATCACTATGAGAATCACTTATGACATTCTTATAATGATCCATGTAGCATTCTCATGGTGGGTCGGTTGAGTAACAAGTTCTCCAACTTGTACCCATGTGTAGACTACATATCTCATATTAGTCTCCACATATGCTAATTGTTAGGTATTATTGTAACCCGCTCCAGAACAATACTAGGCCAGTGAAATTTGAGAATATCATTATTCTAGGGTTACAATTATGTTTATCATGTTACACAGAAACAAAATAACGAACATAATTGTTGGATTAACGCCTTAATAAAATATCATGACTCATTGTGCAAAAATACAATCATCTCATGATTGGGTTTTGGGCACAATACTAACAGTAAAAGGCATGATCAACACCTCCTTGAAAGTGTTCCAAGTTAGTAACTTTGCCCCCAAGAAAAGCCTTAAGGATGGCTTGTTTGTCAAGCAACCTATGGACTTTTTTATAATATTTTGAAAATTTGGGTACTCAATTGCAAAAATTTTGCAAAAGTGATTTAGAGAGTTATGGGAAGGATATGAACGGTATGAAAGTACTATTGGAGGACCAAATTGCTTATAGAAGACAAGTATGGACAAAGGAAAACACATAAACGCTTTAAGGACTTAAGTGTCCTATTGTTTGCCTTTGGTTGTCCATGCTTATGACTTAAGTCAAATGGAATTTTTGTGGGGTTATCCCACATAAGGAGAGGTTGCTATGTCATGGGATAAGGAATTCAAATGTGGGCCAAGAGATTAAGCTAAAGAAACCATGATCTTGTAGCAAGGAAAATGACATAAAGCTCTGTTAAGGTTGTTAAGTGTGTTCAGTGCACTTAAGGCCTTATAAGTGTCCATTCTTGTCCTTATTTACCAAATTTTAGCCTCAACAAGAAAAAGGAAGACATCCCTCTCCTCTATAGTTCCTCCATAGCCACCATACCTTCAAACTCAAATCTACTTGCAATTGAAGACAAGAAAAGACAATTGGAAGCTATTTGATGCTATTGCTTGAATGCACCTAGGATCAAGCTCCAATTTTAGCATACTCATCAAGGTAAGGGTTCTTTTGATGTCATGGGTTGTTTTTTTTTTATTTTTGAGCAACCATGGAGGCAGGGCTGAGATTGGAAGAGAGCCATGAGCTTGATGAAGCAAGCTTAGTGAGGGGAGTGCACTTATTGAAGGTTTTGTGACCTAGTGTGAAGTGCACGGTGATGGCAATGAGTTGAAGGGTTTCTAGAGGCCAATATTAGCACTAACTAGTGTTAAAATCCTCCTAAGACCAAGCATTAGCTTGAGGAGGGCTACCATAGTGATTTGGTTTTGTTTATTGTGTGTTTTATGGACTAATCTATGGTTATTGTTGCTACTGCATTTCATGAGTTTGTTAGTTGTGAATGGCTGCTACATTTGGATGCTATATCTTGTACATATGCATTGTGGTTTTTTTTTTAGTGTATTTGGATGTAGGTTTTAGTGAGGGTCACAATTCCTTAAGAAACCAAGTGTTTCCCTTACCACGTTTCACAATGAAACTTACTCCCCTCAGATCTGCCCATTTTAGGCCCAGCAAAAATATCACATTCAAATTGATCCTTTTTGCTTGAGTTTTTATATTAAATTTATTTTATTTTAACCTCCATTTATCTAGTTGTGATCTGGAAGGTTTGGTGATTTTAGGAGCACATTTAGTATTTTTAGTGATGGTGCTTATTGTGTTATGCAGCTCCTGTCCAGCATCCTTTTTCTGGAGACCATTGTGTCTCAGGCACTCCTGTAACTTAGGGTGCGTATTTAGCTGTGTTAAGACCATTATGTAGTGCATGTATGGATGTACATGTAGTGTATGTAAAATGAGACAAGTATGTGAACATTTGTATAATGTTTTGGCTATGTATGCGATGTAGTGCAAAGCTGCCTAAGTGTGAATGATAGGCTGCTTACTTTCATATTCTATTTTGGCCACATAAAGTTGCTAGATTCAAGAGAATGTATTTTCTATGTGTATTGGACATATTTGGGGTAGCCTTGAAGGGCTTTCCCCTTGTGAATGAAGGATTTGCATACTTATGAAATTTTGCATGGTCAAAATGGTCATTAAGTGACCAAAATTTGAACTTTGCACTCAAAGTTCTATACTTTCTTGTGTAGAATAAATCCTCATGTGAACCTTAGGTCACACCTAGAGCATATCTAGGGTTGAACTAGGATTTAGAATTCTAAATTTGGAGCCCTATAGCTAAAGATATGATGTTGCAAAGATGGCTAAGTTACTGTTCATTTGGTCAGAATTTTGTGTCCAACTTAAAAAATCCATAACTTGGTCCATAGGTGGGCTATTGATGTAAGGCCAAATTCCTTGGTTTGCTTAAAGAATCTACTTGATATTAAAGTAAATAAAAGAAGGGGATACATGGCAAGATTAATACAGTTTTTTGGATGAAGTTTTGGGTGCAGTGGCTAGTTACTTAAATTTAACAAGATTGCCTAATGTGTGGTAGCCAAGATTTAGACTTGTGCTAGTGTTTTCGTTCCTTGCTTCTATGGTGTGCACAAAATATGAATATGTGTGTAATGGTTGGACAGATACACATGCATTTATGTAGTGCCCAAGAGGGCCACTTGGGTAGGCACACTAAGGGTATTGTTCTAATGGCCTACAGAACATACCAACCTTGGGGGTTTTAAATGCATAATTTTGGTACCATAACTGGACTACCCCAGAGTGGGTAACATAAACACTTAGGAATTTGATGGCATTACATCACTCAAGCGAAGCAACCGTAGAGCCCTTGTACAACATAAGGCAGTTTCAACTAGTTAAGCATCACTATTTAGGCTACTAAGCTATGCTTGCTAGAGCTCAAGGCTCTACATTGTAGTTTGAGGACTAGGTTAAGGAAATCCATGTGCATAAGTCTAGCCTCAAGCTATATGAGCTTGCAGTAGCTTACATATGTTCTCATACGTGTGGTCCTTAGAAAATTTTCTTGCATGTGAAGTGAAGACCCTTGCTAAGAATTCTTGAATTCTCACTCCCTAGTTATGTTGTGCAAATTCTGACACTGTTGGGTTGAATAACCGTTGAAGGCTATCACGATAGCTTGTTCTTGTAGGTATTGTGCTTTAGAATCTTTATGATTCTAGTCTACTTGGGTTACTTGTGGATTAAGTAACAGTGCTAACTATAGTGTTTTTCTTGGCTGCATAGTCTAACAACACGTGCACAAGATTTTGTGACTCATCACTGGGATTCATTTCTAAGGTGGAAGTTAGAGAAGAAGATCTTTGTCTAGGCTTGTATATGTGTTGTATACTTAGTTGCCTCCATTTTCTATATTTTGGAGTCATACACTCTAGGGCTGCTCTTGGGTAAGGGCGTCAGTCTACTATGTGTTGAATGCCTTCACATGGTTGTTATGTGTTGTATTAATCATACAAATGTTGATTTTATATGCTTTGGTTATTTGAACTTGTTTCTATGAAAGTATCTTGGCCAAGTTAATGTTTTTGTGGTTTCCATTTACTCTAGTGAAAGCACAAGAGCAAGCATCTTGTCAGTTCTAGGATAATCAACTACTTTCACAGAGTTTTAATCTGCACACATATACAACTAGCGAATTGCAACCATCATGAGATTGTTAAGTTTTGGGAGCCAAACAGTGCAGCGGAATTCAACCCAAAACCCTCCAGGATCCAAGTGAAACGAGGTAAACCGGTTGTGAACTCTCACTGAACTGTAGAGTTGAATCACAAAACCTGAGCAGTTGATATGTTCAGTCTCTCTATGGTATCCACATGAGCCTCTCGGGATAACCACGCTTCCACCACATCCCGGCAGATGTGTTTTTCTTACGCTCGTAGTGCTAGCTTGCGTCCTCCAAGGAGTTGGAAGACAAGAATGTGGCTGTCCTTTTTGGGAGGCTAGGGTAAGGAGACCTGCGAATTTCTCACTAAAAATTGTATTTATAGTGAGACTCAACTTCTAGGCCTAATAGGTTTCAAAGCCCTAATCCAATTATGCTTTAATTTCAGGCTTAATAATGGCTCAACTATTGGGATTATTATTAATACGAAATTATTGTGAAACCAAAACCCAAATTATTAGCCCATGCACTCTAATGATTGAAATAGCTCTATGTGTGCGACCCAATAGGCTCTTACCACATTCATAATTATCATAAATCACATTTATGATCATAACAAATGAGCGGTGCCTAGCAACACATCATTGCTACCCAAGTGACAAGATTTTCGGTGATTCGACTAAACCTTTATGATCATTACCGATATATGCCATTGTCCTTTTGTCCAAGATATCAAGACAAAGCACGAGACATGGAATGTGTCACTCTTATATAGCTCAACATTTGGTTTCTTGATTTCTGAGTAGACCAACTTAAACTGATGACATTGATATCGTATATCAACTCATCCGAGCATGGCCATGTATTTTTCTAAGTCTTGCTCTATCAAGGGGTCCGAAGATATCACTCTCGTTACATAGGAGGGACAAATCCCATCTTGATCATACAAATCCCTCTGCATGATATGTGACATACCCAATGACCTCCTTCAAGTTCACTCAGTTACGAGCAACAAAGGAAAGTATCAAAGTATGTGACTCACTTGTAGTATCAAAGTATGTGACTCACTTGTAGGGAACCTTGATGATCTTAGGTCGAAGGACTACATATACCATGATCACTATGAGAATCACTTATGACACTCATGTAATGAATCATGTAGTGTTCTAATGGTGGGTCGGTCCAGTACACAAGTTCTCCAACTTGTACCCATTTGTAGACTACATATCTCATATTTGTCTCCACATATGTTGGTCGTTATGTATTATTGCAACCCGCTCCATAATAATACTAGACCAGGGACGTTTAAGAGTATCATTATTCTAGGGTTACAATTATGTTTATTACATTATGTAGAAACAGAACAACAAACATAATTGCTGGATTAATGCCTCAATAAAATATCATGACTCAATGTGTAAAAAATACAATCATCTCATGATTGATTTTGGGCATAACATTAACAGAGATGAGTTCTCATAGGCTTCCTAGGCAGGGGCCAAGGACAACCATGTCAGTTTTTGCTATTAGAGCAGAGCTTAAGGCTTAATTTATAGATATTGGAGGCTAAGACTGAGATATAGTTTTGGAAGTCAATAACTAAGATAGTTAGTACTGACCAGCATCTGGGAATGTCATCTAGCTTCGGTTACAAATTGTTATGGTTGGCACTAGGTCAGGAGATTTGGGAGGAGCTAGAGAACTTGATGAAAGTTCTAGTGCCCCATTGTGGCAAAGGTTGGATGAGATATCCAGGGTGCTTCATGGGTTAATTCAGACTATGACACAAGTGGCCCAAGGCATGACTATTCTCATGATTGAGTTGTTTCAAGATCAATAAAATAGAGAAGCTGTCCAAGAAGAAAATGACCAAGGGAATGAACCATTCCAAGGTTAGGAAAGGCATACCAAGCAACGGTAAATGCCTAGGGCTCATGAAAGGTGGGAACCTGCTTATGAGTAGGAGGTAGAGTAGGAGTATATGTGGGCACGAAAGAGGGGAGAAACCCCGCATCAAATGAGGTTACTTGAGAACTTTAAAACTATGGGCCCACCAAATTTTGATGGGTTAGGTGACCTCGATAGAGTAGAGGATTGGTTATGTAGGATGACTTGACTATTTACATGTGGAGGTTACAAATCAGAGCAGCGAATGGCCTTAGTACCCTTCTTTTTTAGAGGGAGAGCTAGTCTTCGGTGGGATGATGTGATGGAGATGTTGATGGAGAATAAAGGTACTCAACTAGAGCACAAGAAAAAGGTGCTCAGGTGATCAGACTTCAAGAAGAAGTCTTGACAAGAATACATCAGTGAAGCTGTAAAGGATTAGAGGATGATCCAGTTTGATAATCTTGTTCAAGAAGAGATGTTAGCGAGAAAGTATAAGCAGTGCCACAATTCAGTAATACAGTATGCTCCTTATATGGCCAGAAATGATGAGTTAAAGGCCAACAAATCTTTTCAAGGTCTTAAGCCTATGCTGAGGAGGTATATGGTGATAATAGACATTGAAAGCTATCACCAGATGGTTCAGAAGGCATTGGCCTTAAAGAAAGAAATTGAGGACTCAAGGGTACCAAGTAAAAATGTGGAGGTTGGACTAGCTAATGTAGGAAAGAATGCCAAAAAGTAACCAATGATAGAAGGGACTACCGCAGATCAAAGGTCCCTTTAGGAAAAGGAAAGTGGGTTTATGCCCTAAGTGTAGACGGATACATGACATGAGGCCATGTACTCTAGGGACTGATATTTATAACATTTGTGGAAGAAGTGGTCATTGGGTGAGGGAATGCCCATCGGTTTGACCTTTGCCAGGTATACCTGGGAATCCACCCCCCACACCCCTTGCCATAAGAAATTGGCCTAGTGTAGCCACAACGATAGTTGAATCAAGGGTTTTCACCCTAGCCAGTTAGGTGATTAAAGAGCCAACCGTCATTTAAGGTAACTTTATTTTTTAGAACAATAGTGTTAGAGTACTTTTTGATACTGGAGCTACTCTTTTTGTGATGTTGTCTACTTTGGTAGATAAGCTTAAATTGCAGCAAGAAATCTCATATGAGTTGAGACTCATCAAGACTATAGGGAAGAGTTTTATTGTGACCAATGAATTGGTTACTAAGTATCCCTTACAGTTAGGTGACCATGATTTTTCTTATGAGTTATGGGTTATAGAATTAAGGTCGTATGACCTAGTGTGGGAATGGATTGGCTTAGCAAGCATAAGGTGCAAATTGATTGTGCTAGTCACTAAGTCGATGTTACTGATGCTTAGGGAGCTAGGATGACTTGCACAAGAGGGTTAGCATTAAGTGCAAAGAGATTGCACCATAGACTTATCGATACCATCCCTAAAGTCAATGAGGAAGAGTGTTGTTCATTAAATGGGTTGGCCATAGAGGAAGAACTTAAGAAGATCCCTGGAGCCAATCAATTTCTTGAGGTCTTTTTAGTGGAGTTGCCTGGGTCACCAGCCAATAGGGACACTGAGTTTTCTGTCCTTCTTCAGCCTGGAGTATAACCTACTTTGATACCACCTTACCGAATGTCAGCTCGTAAGATGGATTAGTTTAAGAAGTAGTTGGAGAAATTGCTAGAAAAAGGCTTTATAAGGCCTAGTGTGCCACTGTGGGGAGCCCTGGTGTTGTTTGTGACGAAGAAGGATGAAACTTTGAGACTGTGCGTCAACTACAGAAAGTTGACTGTAGTGATAGTCAAGAGTAAGTATCTGCTTCCTAGGATTGATGTCCTGTTTGATACACTCAAAATAGTAAGGGTGTTTTGTAGGATTGACCTACAGTTTGGATACTTCTAGATTAGAGATAAGGAGGAAGATATCTCAAAAACTGCCTTCAACACAAGCAATGGGCACAATGAGTATAAGTTATGCCATTTCGGTAGGACTAATGCCTCAGTAGTGTTTTCACTTCCAAGAATAGGATCTTCAAGCTGTTCTTAGATAAGTTTGTTGAAGTCTTCATCAATAACATATTGTATACTGATAGTGTACCCAAGAGCATGAGGAGCACCTTTGAATGGTTTTGCAAGGACTAAAGGATAATCAGTACTATGCAAGCTGTCTAAGTGTGAATTTTGGTCCAAAACAATTTAGCTTCTAGGGCACATCATCAGTGCTCAGGGTTTATTAGTTGATCCTGAAATAGTTCAAGCAGTGGTTGATTGGAAAAGACCAACCATAGTTACAGAGGTCAAGAATTTATTAGGCATGGCCAGTTAGAACAAAAGGTTCATAAAGAATTTTTTTGTGATAGCTACACCCTTTAAAGCTTTGACCAAGAAAACTCAGAAGTTTCATTTGACACCGAAGTGTGAAGAAGCTTACTTGGAGTTCAAGAAAAGGTTGACAATTGCACAAATACTTGATGCCCGATGACATCTTTATTATATGACATGCTGGGCCTAAGCAAGAGACTTTCAGTGAGAAGGTATCTACAAAACCTTGAAGAATGTGGGTTAGGAGCTCCTCGGAGTGTTTTTCCAGGGGAAGAATTTTTTATGCCCAAGTTAGTATACAGGAGAGAAGTTGTTAAGAGTACAGAGTAGGAAAGAGAGAGTCCTGTGTTCCTTATTACCTGGGAGCTTCCCAAGTATTTATAGGAGGAGTAGGGAAGATGGCCGTTGTGCCTAGCCTAAGCAGATTAGGACACCAATTCAGTCAGATCTGGTCCATACCTTCAGAGAGGAGAATCTCCAGCTAGTCATAGGTAGTTTCGGCTAGAGGATAGGGGCATGTCTAAGGCTTTTTGTCAGATATTGCTAAACTGTATTTGTTGTTTCTCCATAAGACCCCTTCAGGGATCTAAGACCCCGTCGAATAGTAATATCAGCCAAGGGCAACTGGAGAAGGTCCTTTGGATGGGTGAACCTACCTTTGGGTGACATTTTCTTTGTCAAGGATGATAGATCAATGTTCCCGATATTGGTAATGTACATTCTCGGGGAAGGTAAAGAACCTTTTTCTTGGGTTGGTAGCGTATACTTCTGAGAGTGGTGTGGAGGATTCTTCCAAGGTTGGTTGTAAAAATCCACCGAGGGTGGTGTCAGGTTTACCAATAAGAAGGTTCTGTGGGTGATAGCCCTTCACCTATCACATGCCCCCCTCCAAAATACCTAAGTTGTGTCTTCAATGTTAATCATTTGGGAGCATGTTATGAAAATCCTAGCCTTGGGAAGTTGAAGCCATCCTTCATGAAAGGACTTCCTTCTACTGACGTTGCCCTTTCAACATAACTAGCTCTTTGGTCTGAGAGCCTTCCTTTTACCGATGTTGTACTTTCAGCATTATCTTAGACCCTTTGTGTTCCACTTTCTGAATTTGGACCCTTGGTGGGGTCATTACTTTCAGCCAACTTATTAATTTGGTGAAGTCATACCTTTGGAATGTAAAAAGTTGTTTTATACCCTCAAGTTAGAATCCTAATTCTGGTGAGGTTACATCTTCAGCTCGTAAGGAGTAATTTTCATCTTAGGGTTTTTATTACCACCTTTTTACAAGTGAATCATCCTATCTTCTGACGAAATAGTTGCATCACCTCAGGCTTCATGACATAGATCCATTAGATCAGCAGGTGTGCCCTTGTTTCTTGCACCGTGTGCCACGTGTCACCAGGTCAGTCGTTAACCTTCGCATCTGTTAGATTGGTTACATCTCTTCATTTGCAAAGGGTCATAATGGCAGTATTTTGCCGGCCTTCTTTGCGCTATATAAAGCCATCTCTCTTTAAGGTTTCCTCATTCTTCTACTTCTGTTCCCCTTGCTTTCTAACTTCATTTCACTTTCCATCTTTTTCCTGTGGCAGTTTTAGTGGAGGAACAATTTCTGGTAGTCTTTTGCGGCGGTTTTCATAGGTTAGTGTCTCCAAGGTTGGCTTGTTTTTCTAGTCCCCTTTTCTCCCATTAATTATGAGGATAGGATTATTCTTTTCCAAACATGTCTTTTTTTCAAGCCGATGTTCGTTTGGTTCGCGAGAGTTAGGTTCCTGTCAACTCTCATCTGAGTTGTGCCATTTCTGAAAAACTGAATAAGTGGTCAGCAAATTTTTTTTTCCTTCTTATGCCATTACCAGGCTCCCTGGCCTTGGAGAGCCGAGCTACCTTCCTTGGAAGAATGAGGTCACTATCTTCAGGGCATAGCTGAAGGCAGGATATGGTATCCTCTACTGAAAATGGTGAGTGACTTTTGCCAATTTCATGGCATAGCCGTTAACAAGTTGCCATTGAACTCCTATTCTTATTTCAATGCCTTTCTCTACATGTGCGGGGCTTTTAAGATGGCCCCTCACTTCATCTTTTCATGCAATACTATAAGCTTCATTCCATTTTAAAGGGTGGCTTCTACTTCTTGTTCCCTAAGGGATTTAAGAGTAAGAAATTCACCTTTACCTTTAGCACCAAGGATAGTTGGCGAGGGTGGCAAAAGAAGTACTTCTTCATGAAAATACATGAGAAATGGAAGGACATGCCTGTGAAGTGGGCTTCTGGGATGCTTGGCATCAACATGATGGATCCGTCAAAGTTGCTTACCCTCAAACTTAAATCTCAGTTTGAGGAATTCAATACCTGTTTTCAGGCAGTAGCTGACTAGTCAAACCAAGCTTCTTTGGGTCCACTGTACCCCTTCCAATCAGATGAAACCTTATGACTGAAGAGGTATATTAGCAACTTGGGGTCATCAATGAGCATATCATTGATAACAAAACACCAAAACCAGTGGTGGATGGGAAGATGTCCTGGCTGGTCATGCTTCTTCGGGGCAAACTCTCCTATTCAGCCCTTGTAAAGAGTAATGTTCTTTCCAAATTTTTACTTGGAATTTCTCCACACTTACACTAATATCATCCTCTTTGCAGAGATAGCTGATAAATCAGTAGCTTTCAATAAAAGCCTTTTTCTTGGCCAAGCCGAGAAAGGGGAGCAGAAGAATAAGGCTCCAAAAAGGAATAAGGGGCCAATAGGATAGTCTTCAGCCTTGAAGATGAAAAAATTGAAGGACTCATTCGCTTATCTCCCCGAAGACCATACGGTGGATCTAGGCCCTTATGCAGAGGTCGTGGATCCTTTTCAAAAGGTGGTGGTTTTATCTGTCCCACTGAGCCTAAATGTTGATGTGGAAACCCTAGGGACCTCTTTGGGAGAGATTTTGGATGAAGAACTAAAGGAATGCCGAAGGAGGAAGGGCAAGAAGATTCCATCTGAGGTCCTCGACGTAAGTGACTCTAACAGAGATAATGTCGAACTCCTACCAGGTTTGTCTCTTAGCCATTCATCCATGAATTTTAGCTTTTCAGGCATTTTAGACTTTGTAGGTGAATGGCTAAGAGATGATGTGATAAAGAAACTTGGACGTCATTTTGCAGAGGATCAGGATAAGTCTAAGTGGTAGATGGACCACTTTTGGAAGAAGGCTATTCAGGATTCAAAGATCCTGAAGGATAAAGTCCTAAGGGGAACCCATCTTGACATGCACTGAAGAACTATTTTTGGAGGATTGCCAGAAAATGGCCTCACAGTTGGCGAGGGGCATCGTCATGAATGCCACCTTCCAAACCTTGACTGAGGGCTGCCTGAATTAGGAGATCCTTGGCACTTGGATATCCAAGCACGCTGCTTAGGTAATCTTTAGCCCTCAAGTACTTACAAGATTTTTGGGTTTGTAAGTTTCTTGTAACTAACATCATGTTTGGGCTGGGCATCCAAGTAGTCCTCTTTCTGAAGTTAGTTAGAGGAGAACTTGGCCAAGGAGAAGGAGATGTTCGCAAGCTCGTGCATCAAATATGGCGAGCTCAACAAAATTACAATGGAGGACTTGGCCAAGCTTTGGTAAGAGATGCTAGAGAGCCAAAAGGGGCTCTTTAATAAGTGCTCCTCCAAAATACTCAACCTCGGTGCAAAGTGATGGCCAAAGGGCCATTACCCTTTAGAAAGTTGAGCTCTGACAAAGCGTCACCCTCGGTAAGGGCGAGCATCGCCCTTAAGAAATACAAGCGCCAACCTCGGTAAGACAAGGTCTGACCTCCTGACCCCCCAACCTTGGTGATCCACCATCACCTTCGGGGAGTGATAGTGTTAACTTCGGGAACACGGTGCTCCACCACCCTTGATAAGATGACCTGACCAGGTTCGGGAGAGGTAGACTCACCATCCTCAAATGAAGAGAACATTCTCTGAAAAGAGTCCCCCGTGCCGAGGGGACTCGCGAATAACTGGAGCAACCTTCGCAAGAAACCCTCCAATCCCAAAAGGGTCCCTTTCACTGAAGGGGTCTTAAGAAAATGACAAAAATGGTTAAGAAGCCTCTGACACGCCACACTTTTACACGTCCTAACACACCACCCTCGTCTATGTCTTGACATGTAGACTTCTCGCGGCCCTAACTCCTGACCAAGACGGCCTATGGCCAGCTAGAGGTCCCCATTTTTGAAGGTACAAACTACATCCAACTGAACACGTGTCATGATCTGAGTGGGTTGTGTTGAGCAAGCTTTTCTTGACACCTCCCTATAAATACTTAGGAAATGACCTTGGTAATGGGGGACTCTAAAAAAGAAACGCACTCTTTACTCTCTACCCATCACTCTCTATCTAGCTAAATACTGACTTGGGCGTTGGAGGCTCCTCCCCTGGAAAAACACTATGGGGTTCTCCTAATCCTCATTCTTTGAATCTTTCAGGCAGCCTCCCCCTCCGAAGCCTCTTCTACAGACACCCTATTCACCCAATGTCCTTATTGCAGGCCACTATGTCGTACAATGAGGATGCCAATGGGCATCATGTGGCACCATCTGCGGCAAAGCACTCTCAGGTGCCCATCGTTGAGACTCAGGGTTCTAAGGACAAGGGACTCCCGAAGTCCCCATCCGCACTGGAAGCTCAACCGGCAGCCGAACGAACCACCACAGGGACTTCCTTGCTTGAGGATGAACATCCTCTAACCATCATGATGAGCTTTTTGCATGATTTTCAATGCTCCGTTATGGCTGAAATGACGCAACAACTGGACCAAAGATGGTCACAACAGCCTTCGACGCGAAGGGCACCCTCGCCAATGGCCCGTCGAGAAAAAAGCCCAAAATTAACTCATCGGAGTTCGGGGAGCGGAGGCATCCATGATGAATCCTCGACGAAGAACGTGCCTCCTAGAGTCTGATGTACTGGAGAAACGGAGTCAAAAAGGGCTAGGACTTCCCGCCGGTCAAGTTCTTCATCGGAGGAAAGATCATAATCTCCCCGCTACTGAAGTTACTCCCCGAAGAGGCAGCGTCATTCTCCGTTGCTGGAGGCCTCCAGGTAGCAAGAAGAGCCCAGGGCCACCATCCCTAGAGCCCAGAGGCTGGAAAAAGTAGAGAGGCAGATCGCCCAAAAGCCTGTATGGTCAAGGTTATCTAAGACATTCACTGGAGAAGAGTCACCCTTCATCCGGACGGTAGTCGAAGTGCCAATAGCAAGTGACTTTCGAGTCCCCCGACTGGAAACCTACGATGGACGTAATGACCCTCAGGCCCACCTAACCAAGTACAGATGCAGCATGGTGCTACATGGCGCCAATGATGCCACCCTCTACAAATGCTTTGAGGTCACCCTCTCTGGTCCGGTGACTGCGTGGTATAACTCCCTCGCCCCTACGACAATAATGAGTTTCCAAGAGCTGTCCATAGGATTCACGCAACAGTTCATCGACAGTAGGCCGACAACAAAGATGCTTGTCTAGATGTTCAACATAGCATAGAGGAATGGGGAAACCATTCACGACTATATCGAAAGATTTAACCGAGAGGCCCTAAGCGTGCCAGACTTTTGTCCTAAAATACACATCCTCACCATGATACAGGGACTTTAACGGGACTCATAACTCTTTTACAAGTTCTTGAAAGACCCTCCAGACACCCTTGGCGAGTTCTACTGTAGAACCAAATAGCACATGATAGCCAAAGAGCTAAGAGTGGGAGGATCAAAGCCTAACCATCATCATCCCGAAGGCGAAAGCCATCAACTCCCATACCCTGTCAAGGGCGGGGGAAAAACTCAGAAGCAGAAGGGGAAAAGACCCATGTCATTTACTCCCCTAAACACCTCCCAAACAAACACACTGCTAGCCATGGAAAGGCAAGGAAACCCAATCCAGCATCCGAAGGCCGTGACTTATGAGAATAAGAAAAATATGAAAAGGTTTTGCCAATTCCATTGGGATCATGGGCATGACACCGAGGATTGCTTCCAGCTAAGGAAGTACATTGAGTTTGTAATAAAGCAGGGCCAACTTCGGCGTTACCTGCGGATGCCCTCTCCGAAGGGGAGGAGGGAAGAGGAAAGGAAAGGAGATGACGAGGAATATGATTCTGAAAGGCGCTGGAATCAAAGTCCCAAAACACATCCGCCACCTCCGGCTGGAATAATATAGACGATCACCACCGGACTACCTTCGGTAGAAAGAAAAACAAAAGCCTGGGAGATCTCGGTAATGGAATTCGGTGACCCATCAAAAAAGCTTGTTAAAAAAAATGGGTCTACCATAGTATTCCCTCATGATGACCCACTTCTAATCATGGCAAGATAGGGAGCTGGGATGTCAAAAGAGTACTCCTCGATGATGGTTCAAACGCTGACGTCTTATTCTCTCATCTGCTGCCAAATTTGGGTATCCCAAAAGGCGATCTCAAGCCTGTCACCTCCCCTACCTTTAGAGTGGGCCCATCCGAACTTCCTGTCCTCGGATGGATTGACCTTCCCTTGATGCTAAGGGTAACGTCACTGCAGAACATGGAAAAGCTTTTTGCTTCTACACTGACAAGGCTCATCGTCATAGATGTCCCTTCGTCATATAATGCCATCCTTGGGAGGCAGACCCATGGAAACCTCCACATCTGCCCAGATGTGAAATACTTGGTGTCACCTTCACAACAAAGGATGGAGATGCTGAGATCTTCATCGACCAAGTGGAAGGGAAAAAAGTCTTTGCAAAACCAAGAAAGGTCCCAGCGAAGAGCTACGCACAGACTTTGGGAGCAAAGGCCGTGGTCATGGGGGAGGCGAAGGGAGAAGAAATAGAAGACCTCGAGAAAATAGAAACAGAAGATGTAGAACTTGTCCCAGGCTAAAGTACCCGAATGGGGAAAAAACTGGCCGAAGATGACAAGGAAAAGCTTGTATCTTTCCTGTTAATGAACAAAGATTTGTTTACCTACTCACCAAAGGACATGCCTGGGGTAGATCCTCGCATAATCTAACATAGCCTTAAGGTACGCCCTGAGGCAAAGCCTGTCCAACAAAACAAGAGAAGCCTCTCGGGGCATAAGAACAACTTCGTTAAAATCAAAGTCCAACACCTAATGGAAGCAGGTGTAATTAGGGAAGTCAGATACCCCGAATGGCTTAGTAACGTGGTTATCACCATGAAGGAAGGGAGTGATAAACTTAGAATGTGCATCAATTTTCGAAACGTGAACGATGCTTGCCCTAAAGATTCATATCCTCTGCCGCCAATAGATCAGTTGGTAGATTCAACCGCTGTGTATAGCCTCTGTAGTTTTCTTAATGCCTTCAGTGGATATCATAAAATTAGGATGGACCCGGAAGATGAGGAACAGACTGCCTTCATCACCAAAGTCAGCAGATACTGCTATATTAGAATGCCCTTCGGGCTTATAAATGCGGGAGGCACATACCAAAGGCTGATGAACAGGGTCTTCAACTGCCAAATCGGGAGAAACATGGAAGTCTACATCGATGATGTGATAGTAAAGAGCAAATAGCCTACTAGTCATATCACGGACTTAGAGGAAACATTCCACCAACTGAGGACCTTCAGAATTCGTCTCAACCCCAAAAAATGCGTATTCGAGGTGAACACGGGTAAGTTCCTCGGATTCATGGTGTCGGAGAGAGGTATCGATGCCAATCCAAAAAAGGTCAAGGCCATGCTAGGGTTCCAAACTCCCACAACGACTAAGGATGTGAAAAGACTCACAGGGAGAATCACGTCCTTCAGCAGATTCAATTCCAGGTATAGGGACCACTGCCAATCATTTTTTAAGGTCCTCACTAAGGCAGAAAAAAATGGTGGTGATCTCGGAACCGAGGTGCATCCTTGGAATGAAGATTGCCAAAAGGCTTGGGAAGAGCTTAAAGCCTACCTAACTCGTCTGCCGACACTTTGGCAGCCACAGGAAGGAGAACCCCTCATACTATACCTTGCCATCACTGAAAAGGTGGTAAGTTTGGTCCTTGTAAAGGAAGAAGGTGTTAGTGTTGTGCCTAAAAGCCAATCATGAGATGATTGTATTTTTGCACATTGAGTCATGATATTTTATTAAGGCATTAATCCAGCAATTATGTTTGTTGTTTTGTTCCTGCGTAACTTAACAAACATATTTGTAACCCTAGAATAATGATATTCTTAAAAGTCTCAGGTCTAGTATTATTGTGGAGCGGGTTGCAATAATACATAATGACTAGCATATGTGGAGACTAATATGAGATATGTAGTCTACATATGGGTACAAGTTGGAGAATTTGTGTACTGGACCGACCCACCATGAGAACACTTCATGGATAGTTATATGAGTGTCATAAGTGATTCTCATAGTAATCAAGGTATATGTAGTCCTTCGACCTAAGATCATCAAGGTTCCCTACATGTGAGTCACATACTTTGATACTTTCCTTTGTTGCTCGTAACTGAGTGAACTTGAAGGGGATCATTGGGTATGTCACATATCATGCGGAGGGATTTGTATGATCAAGATGGGATTTGTCCCTCCTATGTAATGGGAGCGATATCTTCGGGCCCCTTGATAGAGTGAGACTTAGAAAATGCATGGCCATGCTCGGATGAGTTGATATGCGATATCAATGTCATCAGTTTAAGTTGGTCTACTCAGTAATCAAGAAACCAAAGATTGAGCTATACGAGAGTGACACATTCCATGTCTCATGCTTAGTCTTGATATCTTGGACAAAGGGACAATGGCATATATCGGTGAGGATCATAAAGGTTTAGTCGATTCACCGACAATCTTGTCACTTGGGTAGCAATGATGTGTTGCTAGACACCGCTCATTGCTTATGATCATAAATGTGATTTATGATCATTGCCAACATGGCAAGAGCCTATTGGGTCGCACACATAGAGCTATTTGGATCATTAGAGTGCATGGGCTAATTATTTGGGTTATGGTTTCACTTTAATTTCGTATTAATAATGGGCCAAGGAGTTGGGCCATTATTAAGCCCAAAATTAAATCCTAATTGGATTAGGGTTTTGAAACCCATTAGGCCTGGAAGTTGAGTCTCACTATAAATACAACTTTTAAGTGAGAAATTCGCAGGTCTCCTTGCCCTAGCCTCCCAGAAGGACAGCCGCACTCTTCTCTTGCAATTCCTTGGAGGACACAAGCTAGCACTGTGAGCGCAAGAGAAACGCATCTGCCGGGACGCGGTGGAAGCGTGGTGATCCCGAGAGGCTCGTGTGGATACCATAGAGAGCCTGAACACGTCAACTGTTCAGGTTTTGTGATTCGACTCTACAGTTGAGTGAGAGATCTCAGCTGAAAATTAGGTATGAAATTTTTGAACACCCGGTTTACCCCGTTTCACTTGGATCCTGGAGGGTTTTGGTTAAATTCCACTGCGCTGTTTGGCTCCCGAAACCCAATAGAAGGGGCAAAAGCAATGGCCAGTATATTATATCAGCAAGTCCCTGCATGGTGCCGAAGTTAGGTACCCCTTGCTACAAAAGGCTGTTTATGCCTTGGTGCTTGCAAGCAGAAGGCTACATCCTTATTTCCAAGGCCATCCCATTATTTTCTGAGGTAACCTGCCTCTTCAAGATATCATGAAGAAGGTAAACCACTCGGGAAGGCTTTCGAAGTGGTGCATCGAGCTCAGCGAGCATGATATTACCTATGAGCCGAGGAAGGTGACAAAAGCTCAAGTGTTACGGCCCTTCTAGTGGGAACCAAAATTGAAGAAGGTAAAGTGATCTAAATTAAGTTCAGAACTTTAATTTATGTTCACATAGCAAGAATATAGAAGTTTAGCAAAGTTCACTAAGTTCCGAGAAAGATAAAGCACTGAACAAAGTTCAAGGGTAAAATGGTAATTTTAAAATGAATAAACCACTGAACGAAGTTCCGAAAAACATAGCAAGAATGTTTTAAAATGAATTTTTATAACTTAACTTTCAACCTTAACTCAAACTTAAAGAACAGACAAGAATTTAATCAAGAATCACTAAGTTACAAAGATGGGGGACTTAATTGCATTAAACTTGAATCCTTGGTGACCTTGATGCTAAGTAAGGGTTTAAGAAGGTAAAGAGAAGGGGGAGGCTGCCATAACCACTTTTTCATCCTTCCCTCACTCATTTCTCTCTCAAATTAAGCTTGGAATCAAGCGATCTTGGTGTCAAGATGTGCAATTCAAGGTGTATAAGCTTGGAGGAGCCAATTTCAAGCTTGAAACCATGATTTTGAAGCTTGGAAAGGCATTTTTCCACATCCCCTTTTTTTGAACGAGGTAAGAAATGTGTTCTTGATTGAATTCATGTTTATTAGTTAGTTTGAAGCTTGGGTTTTGGTTAGAGAATGAAGTTTTAGTGATTAGTGCTTTGTTTTTGGATTGGAATTGGTGTAGAACTTTGGTGAGCTTGGTTGGTTGAAAGGGAGCTTGATTCTTGCATGTTACTTGGAGTTGAGGTAAGAGGAGTATGTTTTCAAGTTCATTTAATTCCAATAGCTTGAGTTTGTTTGAAGAATTCGAGTGGTTTTAGCTATGGCATTAGTTAAAGGTTTTGGTTGAATTATGGTGGACTAGAGGAATTGGGAGGATTGGATTGATGTTACAAGACATCATAGATTGGCTTGTGATAGTTGGTTGTGATCTATGCAACATGTTCTATGTGTATATGAAATTTGGAGGCATTCCAAGCATGTTTGATATGTGTAGGAAGTGTCCAAAGTTCATAGCAGCAAAACTGGAGTTTTTCTGGGCATTTTGCAGGTTTGGCGACATGTCGCCAATCCCCATGAGTTCCCACGATGCGTCGCCAAGACCTCAGAAAATTGGCAGAACGTCGACAACTGTGGCGACGCGTCGCCAAGACAGCATTTGACACCCGGTTTTGTTTTTGGCATAACTTTTTGCTCGGGTGTCCGATTGAGGTGATTCAAGATTCCACGTGAAGCTAAGAGGGAGTACTATCACCTCCATGTTTTAAAAACACTTAAAATGCCCCAGTTTTAGATTTATATTAACTCAAAGTGAAGGCAAGTTTTAAAGGAAACTATGTTGCAATGATCACAACAAGGTATTACTAGCCCAGGTGAGAGGTTTAGAACCCTTGGCAACCTAGCCGTGCCATAGCCACGAGGTTGCAAGGTGAAACCTTGTTCATCTAGTCTACAACAAAAAGGTCTTATGGCCTAGTCTACAAAGTTCCACCATAATTCCCCTACATAACGACTATGGGAAGGCTACATGATTGCATCCAGTAAGCTTTGGCTTGCTAGGAGCGGGTTAGTGATCAAAACTCGCTAGGCACGGAGTGATGCACCGTGAGGAGGACTAGTTTGAGGAGAGGTTTTTATGGCCTAGTTATATGTGCATATATCAGACCCTCATGCTGTGTGAGCTCGCAGCAAGTTTACATATGTTCATCATATGTCCAGTCCTAGTAATTTTCTTGCAGGTACACTGAAGACCCCTTACTGAGAATTGTCGAATTCTCACTCCCTAGTTATGTTATGCAGAGACTGAAGTTGCTGGATCGGGTAATCGTTGAGGAATATCGCGGTAGTGTTCTTTTGTGTGTACAAGTACAACGTTTGACAATCCTTGTGATTCTAGTCTACATGGTGTATTTAGTTGGCTTGTTGATCAAGTAATAGTACTAACTAGTATATTCCTTTTGCTGTAGAGCCTAGTAGCACTTGCCAAAGGACTTTTGAGACTCGCCACTGGGACGTGTATCCAAGGTGGGAGTTAAGTCAAAGAGATCTCAGTAGAGGCTTGTATTTATACAGTGCTTTTAGTTGCCTCCATAGTCTATGTTATAAGGAGTCCTCGACTCTAGGATTGCTCTTGGGTGAGGGCATTAGTCTACTTTATGTATGAATGTTCTCATGGGTTGTTATGTGTAGTTAATTCACACAAATGTTGATTTTGTATGCTTTGGCTATTTATACTTATTTTGTGTAGAAATTACTTGGCCAAGTTAATGTCTTATGGTTTTAATAAACCAAGTCAAAGCATAAAGAGCATGCATATTGCATATTCTAGGATAATCAACTAGTATCATGGGATTTAATCCGCACACATACACAACTAGCCAATTGCAATCCACCGTGAGACCAGCTCTCACAGGGCTTCCTGGGCAGGGGCCAAGGACGGTTGTGTCAGTTTTTGGTATCAGAGCTTAGGACTTATTTCATAGATATTGGAGGTTAAGACTGAGATCTAGTTTGGAAAGTCCAAGTGCTAGGAAGTTAGTTCTGACCAACAACCGGGGAATGTTGTCTGGTTGTAGTTGCAGGTAGCTATGGTTGATACTAGATCAAGAGCTTCTACAGGGGCTAGAGAACCGGGTGAAGGTTCTAGTGACCCAGTTGTGGCAAGGCTGGATGAGATATCCAGGGTATTACAGGGGTTGACACAGACTATGGCCCAAGTGGCACAAGGTATGAACACCCTTGTGACTGAGATGTTCAGAGATTATGAGGACAGAGGTGTTGTCCAGGAGGAGAATGACCCACAACAGGATCAGGAAAGGCATGCTGAGCAACAGCAAGTGCCTAGGGCTCATGAACGCAGAAATCATGTTCATGAGGAGGAAGAAGAACCAGAGGTGATGGAGGCTCCAAGGAGGGGAGACACTCCACATCAGATGAGATTGTTGGAGAAATTTAAGACTGTTGATCCACCAAGCTTTGATGGGACAGGTGATCCCGACAGAGCAGAGGACTGGTTGTCCTGAATGAATAGACTTTTCACTTATGGTGGTTATGAGTCAGAGCAGAAGATGATTCTAGTGCCTTTCTTTCTGAGAGGAAGGGCTAGTCTATGGTGGGATGATGCGATGGAGTTGTTGAGGGAAAGTAATGGTACTTGCCCAGAGCATAAGAAGAAGGTGCTCAAGTGGTTAGAGTTTGAGAAGAAGTTCAGACATGAGTAAATCAGTGAAGCTGCACAGGATCAGAGAAGGATTAAGTTTGAGAATCTGATACAAGGAGAGATGTTTATACGGGAGTATGAGCAGCGCTATACTTCTTTTATCCGGTATGCTCCGTACATGATGGGCAAT
Source organism: Aquilaria sinensis (assembly GCA_005392925.1). Lineage (NCBI taxonomy): Eukaryota > Viridiplantae > Streptophyta > Magnoliopsida > Malvales > Thymelaeaceae > Aquilaria > Aquilaria sinensis. The sequence continues at coordinate 47,938 of SMDT01000095.1, forward strand.
GATAAATTGAAAGCTAAGAAGTTTTTCAAACGTTTGAAACCTATACTGAGGAGGTATATAGCGACAGTAAATATCAGGAGCTATCGCCAAGTGGTTCAGAAGGCATTGGCCTTACAAAGGGAATTTGAAGATTCGAGGGCACCTAGCAAAAAGGTGGAGGTTGGACCAACCAACCTAGGAAGGAGTGCTGGAAAGTGACCAATGGTGGAAAACCAAGATCCATCTAAGAGAAGGAAGACAGGTTTATGTCCTAGATGCAGACGGTTTCATGGTGGAAGACCATGTACTCTGGGGATAGATGTTTGCACTATCTATGGTTAGAGAGGACATTGGGTGAGGCTGTTGGGTTTCAGGAGCCAAACAACACAACTGAAACCCTCCAGGATCTAAGTGAAACGGGGTAAACTGGGTGTTCAAAAAATTTTCATACCTAATTTTCGGTTGAGATCTCTCACTCAACTGTAGAGTCGAATCACAAAACTTGAACAATTGACATGTTCAAGCTCTCTATGGTATCCACACGAGCCTCTCGTGATCACCATGCTTCCACCGCGTCCCGACAGATAGGTTTCTCTTATGCTCGTAGTGCTAGCTTGCGTCCTCTAAGGAATTGCAAGAGAAGAGTGCGGTTGTCCTCATGGGAGGCTAGGGCAAGGAGACGTGTGAATTTCTCACTAGAAGTTGTATTTATAGTGAGACTCAACTTCCAGGCTTAATGAGTTTCAAAGCCCTAATCCAATTAGGGTTTAATTTCGGGCTTAATAGTGGCTCAACTATTGGGACCATTATTAATACGAAATTATTGTGAAACCAAAACCCAAATTATTAGCCCATCCACTCTATTATGATCCAAATAGCTCTATGTGTGTGACCCAATAGGCTCTTACCACGTTGGCAACGATCATAAATCACATTTTATGATCATAGGCAATGAGCGATGTCTAGCAATACATCATTGCTACCCAAGTGACAAGATTGTCGATGATTTGACTAAACCTTTATGATCATCACCGATATATGCCATTGTCCCTTTGTCCAAGATATCAAGACTAAGCACGAGACATGGAATGTGTCACTCTCGTATAGCCCAATCTTTGGTTTCTTGATTACCGAGTAGACCAACTTAAACTGATGACATTGATATCATATATCAACTCATCTGAGCATGGCCATGCATTTTTCTAAGTCTTACTCTATCAAGGGGCCCGAAGATATCACTCCCATTACATAAGAGGGACAAATCCTATCTTGATCATACAAATCCCTCCGCATGATATGTGACATACCCAATGACCTCCTTCAAGTTCACTTAGTTACGAGCAACAAAGGAATGTATCAAAGTATGTGACTCACATGTAGGGAACCTTGATGATCTTAGGTCGACGGACTACATATACCATGATCACTATGAGAATCACTTATGACACTCATATAACGATCCATGTAGTGTTCTCATGGTGGGTCGGTCCAGTACACAGGTTCTCCAACTTGTACCCATATGCAGACTACATATCTCATATTAGTCTCCACATATGCTAGTCATTATATATTATTACAACCTGCTCCAATAATACTATACTCGGGATGTTTGAGAATATCATTATTCTAGGGTTACAATTATGTTTGTTAAGTTACGCAGAAACAAAACAACAAACATAATTGCTGGATTAATGCCTTAATAAAATATCATGACTCAATGTGCAAAAATACAATCATCTTATGGTTGGCCTTTTGGGCACAACACTAACAGTGGCAATGCCCAAGAGCTCGACCGATGTCAGGTCCGCCCCAAAATTTGCCCCTATACCCCTTGCCGTAGGGAATCGGCCTGGTGTAGCCATAACAGTAGTTGAGCCGAGGGTTTTCACCTTGATGAGTCAAGTGACCAGAGAACCAGCCGCCGTTAGAGGTAATTTTACTTTTCAAAACAGTAGTGTTAGAGTGCTATTTGATACTGGAGCTACCCTTTTAGTGATATCTTCTACCTTGGTAGATAAGTTTAAATTGCAGCAAGAAATCTTGGGTGAGTTGTGACTCATCAGAACTGCAGGGAAGGGTTTTGTTGTGACCAAGGAATTGGTTACTAGGTATCCCTTGCAGTTAGGTGACCATGATTTTTGTTGTGAATTGTGGGTGATAGAATTGAGGTCTTATGACCTAGTGTTGGGAATAGATTGGTTAAGTGAACATAAGGCACAAATCGACTGTGCGAATTACTCAGTCAACATTACTGATGCTCAGGGAGCTAGAGTGACTTGGACGAAGAGGATTGGTGTCTAGTGCTAAGAGTTTACACCTTAGACTTATGGATACCATCCCTATAGTTGGTGAAGAAGAGTGTTATTCATTAAATGGAGTGGCTATAGAGGAGGAACTTGGGAGGATTCCAGTAGCCAATCAGTTTCCTCAGGTGTTTTTAGTAGAGTTACCCAGGTTACCACCTAAAAGGCATACTAAGTTTGTAATCCATCTGCAACTAGGGGTTGAACCTATTTCAGTACCACCTTATAGGATTTCAGCTCTTGAAATGGATGAGTTAAACAAATAGTTGGAGGAACTGCTAAGGAAAGGCCTTATAAAACCTAGTGTTTCACCATGGGAGCTTCGGTGTTATTTGCATTAAACTTGAAACCTTGGTGACCTTGATGCTAAGTAAGGGTTTAAGAAGGTAAAGAGAAGGGGGAGGCTGCCATAACCACTTTTCATCCTTCCCTCACTCATTTCTCTCTCAAATTAAGCTTGGAATCAAGTGATATTGGTGTCAAGAGGTGCAATTCAAGGTGTATAAGCTTGGAGGAGCCAATTTCAAGCTTGAAACCATGATTCTGAAGCTTGGAAAGGCATTTTTCCACATCCCCATTTTTTGAACGAGGTCAAAAATGTGTTCTTGATTGAATTCATGTTTATTAGTTAGTTTGAAGCTTGGGTTTTGGTTAGAGAATGAAGTTTTAGTGATTAGTGCTTTGTTTTTGGATTGGAATTGGTGTAGAACTTTGGTGAGCTTCGTTGGTTGAAAGGGAGCTTGATTCTTGGGTGTTACTTGGAGTTGAGGTAAGGGAGATATGTTTTCAAATTCATTTAATGCCAATAGCTTGAGTTTGCTTGAAGAATTCGAGTGGTTTTAGCTATGGCATTAGTTAAACGTTTTGGTTGAATTATGATGGAGTAGAGGAATTGGGAGGATTGGATTGATGTTACAAGGCATCATAGATTGGCTTGTGATAGTTGGTTGTGATCTATGCAACATGTTCTATGTGTATATGAAATTTGGAGGCATTCCAAGCATGTTTAATATGTGTAGGAAGTGTCTAAAGTTCATAGCAGCAAAACCAGAGTTTTTCTGGGTATTTTCTAGGTTTGGCGACGCGTCGCCAATCCCCACGAGTTCCCACGACGCATCGCCAAGACCTCAGAAAATTGGCAGAACGTCGACAACTGTGGCAACGCATCGCCAAGACAGTATTTGACACTCAAATTTTTTTTTGGCATAACGTTTTGCTTCGGTGTCCAATTGAGGTGATTCATGATTCCACGCAAAGCTAAAAGGGAGTACTATTACCTCAAAGGGAAGGTATGTTTTAAAGGGAACTATATTGCAATGATCACAATGAGGTATTACTAGCCCAGGTGAGAGGTTTCGAACCCTTGGCAACCTAGCCATGTCATAGCCACGAGGTTGCAAGGTGAAACCTTGTTGATCTAGTCTACAACAAAACATCTTATGGCCTAGTCTACAAAGTTCCACCATAATTCCCCTGCATAATGACTATGGGAAGGCTACATGATTGCATCTAGTAAGCTTCGGCTTGCTAGGAGTGGGTTACTGATCAGAACTCGCTAGGCACGAAGTGATGCACCATGCGGAGGACTAGTTTAAGGAGAGGTCTCAAAGGCCTACTAATATGTGCATATATCAGACCCTCATGTTGTGTGAGCCCACAGCAAGTTTACATATGTTCATCATATGTCCAGTCCTAGTAATTTTCTTGCAGGTACACTGAAGACCCCTTACTGAGAATTGTCGGATTCTCACCCCCTAGTTATGTTATGTAGAGACTGAAGTTGCTGGACCGGATAATCATTGAGGATTATCACGGTAATGTTATTTTGTGTGTACAGGTACGGGATTTGAGAATCCTTGTGATTCTAGTCTACATGGTGTATTTGGTTGGCTTGTTGGTCAAGTAACAATACTAACTAGTATCTTCCTTTCGCTGCAGAGTCTAGTAGCACTTGGCAAAGGACTTTTGAGAGTCGCCACTGGGACATGTATCCAAGGTTAGAGTTAAGTCAAAGAGATCTCAGTAGAGGCTTGTATTTATATAGTACTTTTAGTTGCCTCCATAGTCTATGTTATAAGGAGTCCTCGATTCTAGGATTGCTCTTGGGTGAGGGCATTAGTCTACTTTATGTATGAATGTTCTCACGAGTTGTTATGTGTAGTAAATTCACACAAATGTTGATTTTGTATGCTTTAGCTATTTATACTTATTTTGTGTAGAAATTACTTGGCCAAGTTAATGTTTTATGGTTTTAATAAACAAAGTCAAAGCATGAAGAGCATGCATATTCATATTCTGGGATAATCAACTAGTAGCATGGGATTTAATCCGCACACATACACAACTAGCCAATTGCAATCTATCGTGAGACCAACTTTCACAGGGCTTCCTGGGCAGGGGCCAAAGATGGCCGTGTCATCAAGCATTGGCAGATTTCATTGCCGAGGTACCCATCACCGAAGAAAGTCAATCCAACCTTGGAAATAATGAACTCGAGTGGACTCTGTTTGTTGACGGAGCCTCCAGCTCTGAACATCAAAGAGCTAGAGTAATTCTTCATGCTCCTGAAGGCATGGAAGTTATGAAGGCAGTCAAATTTGGGTTTAACGTCACCAACAATATGGCAGAATATGAAACCTCTATAGCAGGTTTGCGCCTTGCTAGAAGAATTGGCCTGAGAAACCTAAAGGCCCACAGCGATTCTCAGTTAGTGGTCCGACAGATGGCAGGAGACTATACAGCGAAGGACCCAACCTTAGCAAAGTATCATGAGCTTGTATCAAAACTCAACCAAGAGTTCAATGTAGTACACATTCAAAACGTGCCTCATCGAGACAATACTGAAGCAGATACTCTGGCCAAGTCAAAAAAGTTCACCAAAGTACTTAGTCTCCCGAGCATAGCAATAATGAGCAGAACAACTCCAAAAAGAAGATGGAAAAATCCCATAAAAGAGTATCTCACAACCTTAGAGCTTCCTGAAAACCCTCGCGAAGCAGCAAAAGTATGAAGACATTCCGGATGATATTTCCTAATCGGGGAAGAGTTATACCGATAGGGGTACGCAAGTCCACTACAAAGGTGCATCAACGAAGATGATGTAGAGACAGTCCTCAAAGAAGTCCACGAAGGGGCCTGTGGTTCCCACATAGGAACTGACGCCTTGGCAGGGTTACTACTTCGCCTAGGGTACTTCTAGCCCACCCTAAGAAAGGACGCGAGACAGTTTGTTCGGAGATGTTACAATTGCCAAAGACATGCCAACATCCAATGGCTGTCTTCAGAAATGAAAACTTTGGCTAACTACCCTTGTCTCTTCGCAATATGGGGTATTGACCTTATTGGGCCTCTCCCAACTACACCCGGAGGAGTAAATTTCTGCGTAGTCATAGTAGATTACTTCGCCAAATGGATAGAAGTAGAGCCACAGGCAACCATTTTGGCAAAGGACATATAGAAATTCATTTGGAAAAACATCGTATGCAGGTTCATCATATCGAGGGTGATAGTCACCGACAATGGTTCCCAGTTTGCCAACATGGGATTTCAAGAGTTCACTACCGACCTCGGGATAAGGATACACTTCGCCCCGGTAGCTCATCCCTAGAGTAACGGACAGGTAGAGGTGTCCAACAGAACCCTAAAGGATGGTTTGAAAAAGAGATTGAGGGAAGCAAAAGGAAAATGGCCAGGAGAACTTCCTAGTGTGCTATGGAGCTATCGGACAATGCCTCGAAGAGCCACAGGTGAGACACCTTTCTCGCTCGTCTTTAGTAGAGAGGCCATTACTCCCATCGAGTTGGTCCAGCCATCGGTAAGGGTACAAGTCTTCGACGAAGAAGGGAATGAGCTCGGGTTGAGAACTAAGCTCGACCTAATTGACAAACATGGGGAAGTGGCTGAGCTTAGAAGAAAAGCTTTTCAGCAAAGGATAGCCATAGCTACAAACTTGCATGTTAGGCAAAAAGGAACCAGAAAGGGAGACCTTGTTCTCTGAAAGGCCGAGCTTGAACCCGAAGACCATCTCACAGAGTACTTCGGGCCAACTGGGGAGGGCCTTATTTGGTCCTTGACGAGGTTCGGCTAGGAGTCTATAAGCTTGGTGATACCGAAGGCGGAGAATTGGAAAACACATGGCATGCAGATGCCCTGAAGAAATTCTACACCTAGAAATTTTTCAGGAAATTGTACACTTAGAAAAGTTTCTAAGTACAAAGAGCTTTCTGGGAAAATAACCCCACCTAAGAAATCTAGCCGAACAAGGTGAAAGTATGTACTTGCGAAAATCACACATCCTCTCCGAAGGTGCATCAGCCGAACATGGTTGACAAAAATAGGCAAAGCTTTGCCAAACGATATTCACCGAAGCCAGCGTTATGCCGCGGATGGTGGATGAAAAGAATGAAAAATATCATCCCGAGGGCCCTAGACCGAAAATGGTCAAGCTAACTCTTGGAAGTGAAGATTATTTAAGGAGAAACTTGCATTGAGACTTAGCCAAATTTTGGAGGAAAAAAAATTTTATTAAAAAGGAGCCTTGTTACAAGGAGGAGATTACAAGAAGGAGGTTACAATGAAAAAGAAAAACTAAAGCCCTGGACACCTAAGAGACCCCGCCATCATGAGATACTCCATCATTAACATCCTTTGTCGCGACTTTCAGCACTGAAGGAGGAGCAAATGGCAAGTTGAGATGATCAATCTTTGACCAAGTCCAGCGAGGCCCCTCGGGGATGTCCAGAGCAGCCAAGAAGGAGAGGTCGAGCTCGGGGTACTTCGCCAAGACTTGGTGTCGAGTGAGACAAAAGGCTTCTTGGAAAGTAACCTTGGTTGCCTGATCAGCCTTGTCTTTCTCAACAGACAAGTCGTCCAGCTCACTCCTCAGCTCGGCGACCTCCTTCTCCAGCTTCTTTATCTTCTTCTTCTTCTTCATCTCCTGTTAGTGTTGTGCCGAAAAGGCCAATCATGAGATGATTGTATTTTGCACATTGAGTCATGATTTTTTACTAAGGCATTAATCCAGCAATTATGTTTGTTGTTTTGTTTCTGCGTAACTTAACAAACATAATATGCTGATATGCTGATTGGTGTTTGAAGCATCGTGCATGGTTATAGCCCTTGATTGGTTGTACTTGTAAATACGGCCCGCGAGTCGTGCCTTCTCTTGTTACTCTCATTATACATTCTTTTCTCAGCTTACTCCCTTCGAATGTAACTTGAGGTTTCTATTATTGATGTAATGGTACATTATGGGATCATCCAAGGTGGTATGTCCAAAGAGGTTACAACAAAAGGGCAACCAAGAAAGGAAGAGAAGGAGCTTGTGAAGACCCTTTTCTTTTCTTAGGCTTTTATGATATTCTCATTGGCTTGAGAATATCATATAGTTTGGGCTATAACCATGTCACGTTTATTTCTTGTAAGCATAAGATGCATGTTTTATATTTGTATGTGATGCATGTATAAGACAACCGGAGATAACAAATTGGTGAGATCAAAAGAAAAATCCCTCAAACAAATATTAAGTCATTAAATGTGATGCCTTCCAAATGTTGGCACTCGTCAAGACTTTGATCAACATTAGGTGGGTTTGCCAAAGCAAAGCACCTATGTTCATCTTGGTAAGGCGCGATGGGATAATAGTGATATCCAAACTGCTAACTTTGGGTTCGACTTAACTAAGTCATCCTAATAGGATTAGGGACTTAGAGGCATAGAGTTGGGCTTAAGTTCATGAGATGAGCTTGGACAAGTGTTGTTCACCCAACTATCCAAGAGTTGCATGGGATGCAATTGGCAAGGAGTTGCCTACCTAAATAGCTGTAACTTGAGAGAAAAGCCAAAGCTGACTCAAGTTGTGGTCAAATATGGATCTTGGCCCACTAGAATACCTTAGCGCTGAGGTGTTCTGAAATAATATCGAGGGTTATTATTTTGAGGAAAATAGTGGGAGTATCGTTTAATAAAAGTCCTTATTAAATGAATTAAAATACATGACTCTTACACTGCATATTTACTGTTGTAGATAACCATGGCACAAAACACATCGACACTTTCGTTGCGATTGATCCTTGAGAAGGAAAAACTGAATGGGACCAACTTTCTCAAATGGTACCGAAACTTGAGGATAGTCCTCAAACAAGAGAGAAAGGCTTATGTCCTAGAGCAGCCCATTCCGAATGAGCCTGCTGCCACTGCTCCAAGAGCTGAAAGGGATGCTCACAAGAGGCATTCTGATGATGCTTTGGATGTTGCATGCCTCATGCTTATTACCATGGAATCTGAGCTTCAGAAGCAACATGAGAACATGGGGGCGTTCGATATGATCGAACATCTCAAAATGCTTTTCCAAGAGCAAGCTAGGCATGAGAGGTTTGAGACCTCTAAGGCATTGTTTCAGTGCAAGATGTCTGAGGGAAGTCCCGTGGGTCCTCATGTGCTCAAGATGATTGGGTACATTGAGAATCTTGAGAATTTGGGATTTGCTCTTCAGAAAGAGTTGGCTATTGATGTAGTCTTGCAATCGTTGCCTGAAAGCTACAGTCAGTTCATCATGAACTATAACATGAATGACCTTGACAAGTCCCTCCCTGAATTGCTCAACATGTTGAGAACTGCTGAGCAAAACCTTAAGAAGGCTAAGCCCATTTTGATGGTTCAAAAGGGCAAGGGAAAGGGAAAAGCCAACAAGAAGAAGGATAAAGCTAATGGAAAGTCCAATGCTAATTCTTCTTCAGCTGCACTGAAACCAAAGGGTGGTGTGGCAAAGGAAGGGGAGTGCTTCCATTGTAAGCAACCTGGACACTGGAAGCGCAACTGCAAGCTCTATCTTGAAGAACTTGCTAAGGAAAAGGGAAGTAAGACTTCCACTTCAGGTATTTTTGTTATAGAGGCTAACTTTTCTACTTCCTCATCTTGGGTATTGGATACTGGATGTGGATCTCACATTTGTGCAAATGTGCAGGATCTAAGTAGAAGTAGAAGATTGGCCCGAGGTGAAGTGGACCTACGTGTTGGAAATGGAGCAAGGGTTGCTGCCTTAGCCGTAGGGACTTATGTTCTCACTTTACCTAGTGGATTAGTTTTAGAATTAGACAACTGCTACTTTGTGCCTACTATTAGTAGAAATTTGATTTCTGTTTCTTGTTTGGACAAGAAAGGTTTTTCATTTATAATAAAGGACAAATGTTGTTCTATTTATTTGAATGAAATCTTTTATGGTAGTGCTCAACTTAGCAATGGGTTGTATGTTCTAGACCTCGAAGATCCAATCTATAATGTGAATACCAAGAAGGTCAGATTAAATGATTCGAACCCGACCTATCTCTGGCACTGTCGCTTGGGCCATATAAATGAGACCCGCATATCCAAGCTCCATAAGGATGGACTCTTGGACTCATTTGATTTTGAATCATATGAGACATGTGAGTCATGTTTGTTGGGCAAGATGACCAAAGCCCCATTCACAGGGCAAAGTGAAAGGGCTAATGACTTACTAGGACTCATACATAGTGATGTATGTGGCCCTATGTCTACACAAGCTAGAGGAGGTTTCCAATACTTCATTACTTTCACTGATGACTTCAGCAGATATGGCTATGTGTATCTTATGAGACACAAGTCAGAATCCTTTGAAAAGTTCAAAGAATTCAAGAATGAAGTAGAGAATCAACTCGGGAAGAGTATCAAAGTGCTTCGATCAGATCGAGGTGGAGAGTACTTGGATCGAGAATTCCTTGACTATCTGAAGGAGTGTGGTATAGTATCACAACTCACTCCACCAGGTACACCTCAATGGAATGGTGTATCTGAAAGGAGAAATCGAACTCTGTTAGACATGGTTCGCTCTATGATGAGTCAAGCTGACCTTCCAAACTCCTTTTGGGGACATGCTCTAGAGACAGCCGCTTTTACACTAAACCGAGTTCCATCTAAATCGGTTCAAAAGACACCATATGAGATATGGAGTGGGAGGCGTCCCAATTTGTCTTTTATGAAGATTTGGGGCTGTGACGCTTATGTGAAATGTCAATCCTCTGACAAACTAGGGCCCAAATCTCAAAAATGCCTTTTTGTTGGGTATCCCAAAGAAACAAAGGGTTACTATTTCTACAATCCTTCTGAGCAAAAAGTGTTTGTTGCTCGAACTGGTGTCTTTTTAGAGAAAGAGTTTATCTCTAAAGAAACTAGTGGGAGGAAAGTAGAACTTGAAGAAATTCAAGAACAACAAGGAGACATCGAACCTGAAATGGAACCTGAACAGACACCACAAGATGTTGTGGTTCAAGAGTCTGTTCCTGTAGCACAGAGCCCACGTAGGTCTGGTAGGATTCGGCGTGAGCCTGAGAGATATGGATTTCTCATGACTCACACTGGTGATGTGATGCTCATGGATCAGGATGAGCCCACAACCTACCAACAAGCTATGTCGGGGCCTGACTCTGAGAAGTGGCTAGTGGCCATGAAATCCGAGATGGAATCCATGTATGAAAACCAAGTATGGACTTTGGTTGACCCACCTGAAGGGGTAAAACCCATAGGGTGCAAATGGGTTTTCAAGAAGAAAACTGACATGGATGGTAATGTGATTACCTTTAAGGGACGATTGGTTGCAAAAGGTTTCAAGCAAATTCATGGTATTGACTATGATGAAACTTTTTCACCAGTTGCTATGCTTAAATCCATCCGAATTTTGTTTGCTATTGCTGCACACTATGATTATGAGATATGGCAAATGGATGTCAAAACTGCATTCCTAAATGGAAAGCTACTTGAGGATGTGTACATGACACAACCTGAGGGTTTTGTCACTCCTGAGAATGCCAATAATGTGTGCAAGTTGCAAAGGTCCATTTATGGACTGAAGCAAGCTTCTCAAGGTTGGAATCTTCGTTTTGTTGAAGCAATCAAAGAGTTTGGTTTTATCAAAAATGAAGATGAACCCTGTGTCTATAAGAAGGTTAGTGGGAGCGCTATTGTCTTCTTGGTGTTGCATGTAGATGACATACTACTCATCGAGAATGACATTCCTAAGCTACAGTCTATGAAGACTTGGCTAGGGAAATGTTTCTCTATGAAGAACTTCGGTGAAGCAGCCTATGTGTTAGGCATCATGATCTATAGAGATAGATCTAGAAAGCTTCTTGGCCTAAGTCAAAGTACATACATTGACAAGGTGCTAAAGAGGTTTAGCATGTAAGATTCCAAGAAATGATTCTTGCCCATGTCACATGGAATAACTCTTTCTAGATATCAGTGTCCGAGTACACCCGAGGAGAGAGAGCGCATGAGTAAGATTCCATCTGCTTCAGCAATTGGATCTATCATGTATGCCATGATATGTACTCGTCCTGATGTCTCATATGCCTTAAGCATAACGAGTAGGTACCAATCGAACTCTAGTGAGAGTCACTGGACAGCTATTAAGAACATCCTTAAGTACTTACGAAGGACTAAGGATGCATTCTTGGTCTTTGGAGGTGAAGATGAGCTCGTTGTAAGGGGTTACACCGATATAAGCTTCCAATCCGATAAGGATGATTTTAGATCACAATTTGGTTATGTGTTTTGTATTGGTGGTGGTGCTGTGAACTGGAAAAGTTCAAAGCAAGAGACAGTAGCTGACTCTACAACAGAATCTGAGTACATTGTCGCCTCTGATGCTGCAAAGGAGGCAATTTGGATCAAGAAGTTCATCACTAAACTACGAGTGATTCAAAGCATTACCGACCCGATAGAGCTCTATTGTGACAACAATGGCACAATCGCACAGACTAAGGAACCTCGATCTCACCAGCGATCCAAACACATACTCCAATGCTATCATCTCATTAGGGAGATCATCAAGAGTGGTGATGTAAGGATATGCAGGACTTCAACAGACAGCAACATTGCTGATCCACTGACAAAGCCCCTTATGTAGCAGAAGATAGCCATTCTAGGTCCATCGGTATTAAATACATGGATGATTGGCTTTTAGTGCAAGTGGGAGATTGTTAGTGTTGTGCCCAAAAGGCCAATCATGAGATGATTGTATTTTTGCTCATTGAGTCATGATATTTTATTAAGGCATTAATCCGGCAATTATGTTTATTGTTTTTGTTTCTGCGTAACTTAACAAACATAATTGTAACCCTAGAATAATGATATTCTCAAATGTCCCTAGTCTAGTATTATTGTGGAGCGGGTTGCAATAATACATAACGACTAGCATATATGGAGACTAATATGAGATATGTAGTCTACATATGGGTACAAGTTGGAGAACTTGTGTACTAGACCGACCCACCATGAGAACACTACATGGATCATTATATGAGTGTCATAAGTGATTCTCATAGTGATCATGGTATATGTAGTCCTTCGACCTAAGATCATCAAGGTTCCCTACATGTGAGTCACATACTTTGATACTTTCCTTTGTTGCTCGTAACTGAGTGAACTTGAAGGAGCTCGTTGGGTATGTCACATATCATGTGGAGGGATTTGTATGATCAAGATGGGATTTGTCCTTCCTATGTGATGAGAGTGATATCTTCGGGCCCCTTGATAGAGTAAGACTTAGAAAAATGCATGGCCATGCTCGGATGAGTTGATATACGATATCAATGTCATCAGTTTAAGTTGGTCTACTCGGTAATCAAAAAACCAAAGATTGGGCTATATGAAAGTGACACATTCCATGTCTCGTGCTTAGTCTTGATATCTTGGACAAAGGGACAGTGGCATATATCGGTGATGATCATAAAGGTTTAGTCGAATCATCGACAATCTTGTCACTTGGGTAGCAATGATATGTTTCTAGACACCGCTCATTGCTTATGATCATAAATGTGATTTATGATCACTGCCAACGTCGTAAGAGCCTATTGGGTCACACACATAGAGCTATTTGGATCATTAAAGTGCATGGGCTAATAATTTGGGTTTTGATTTCACAATAATTTTGTATTAATAATTGGCCTAATAGTTGAGTCATTATTAAGCCCAAAATTAAAGCCTAATTGGATTAGGGCTTTGAAACCCATTAGGCCTGGAAGTTGAGTCACACTATAAATACAACTTCTAGTGAGAAATTTATAGGTCTCCTTGCCCTAGCCTCCCAAAAGGACAGCCGCGCTCTTCTCTTACAATTTCTTGGAGGACACAAGCTAGCACTGCGAGCGCAAGAGAAACGTATCTGCAGGGACGTGGTGGAAGCGTGGTGATCCCGAGAGGCTCGTGTGGATACCACAGAGAGCTTGAACACGTGAACTGTTCAAGTTTTGTGATTCGACTCTACAGTTGAGTGAGAGATCTCAATCGAAAATTATGTAAGAAAATTTTTCGAACACCCGGTTTACCCCGTTTCAGTTGGATCCTGGAGGGTTTCGGTTAAATTCTGCTGCACTGTTTGGCTCTTGAAATCCAACATCTCCTTCTTCAGTACCTCGACCTCGGCCTGTAGATCGGCATTATCAGCGAGGGCCTTGGTCAGGAGAACAGAGTCCTCCGCCTTCTTCTTCTGATAGGCCTTATTTGCCGAAGTTAACTCGATGACCTTCGCACCGAGGTTAGACATCTTCTAGATAAATCCTTCAAGAGCTCCTCCTGACCCTTCAAAAATTCCTCTCGAAGTTTGGCAACCTCCTCCTTTGCTATTTTGCTCAGCTCGGCATTCTTGACGATCAAGTTGGCACAAAATACCTTGGCCTTCTCCAAACGATCTTTGGTACAAGATCGGACCGAAGACTATTTTGCTGCCCAAGCCCTAAAATATCCGCTGTACGCCAAGAGCTACCAAAAAAGAAGGACATTTGGTAAAGTTTTACAAAAGAAAAATAAACACTTAGAAAAATTTGGAGAAAAGATGAAGGGTGTAAATAATACCTAGTCAGTTCCATCAGTACATTGTCCTTTAGCCATACATCTAAAAGATGGAGAATGCTAAAAATGTTTGAATTTATAAAGAAATGGCTAAGGGGCTAACCTGGCGGGACCTAAGTGATGTCATCATCTGAATCATGGACTTCCTCCACCTCAGCAGGGACGTGTTTGCCCTTGCTTCCTCTTCACTCCTTGAGCTCCTTGGCAAAAGGGCCTCCTGCCGAAGTGCCCAGGATATCCGTCGAAGTGATAGGACTCCGGGGAGTGGAGCTTATGGCCAGCTTGATGGTGGGTTGGCGTGGACCAAAGGCTGGTCCCCAACCACTTCAACGTCTTCCGGAGGGGGGCAAGAGGGTCCATCTTCACTTTCTTGCCGAGGATGGCCCCCCTCCAGCTATCTTCCTCCTCTTCGGGGCGGCTTTCTTCTTCTGTTCCCTTTTCTCGGCCTAGCCGATGAAGAGGGACCTGTAGAAGGTGGCTGACTGGTCGCCCATATCTGAAAAAGGATGAAAATATCAGTGTAAGTCCAAAGGGATACTTATACCAAAATTTGAAAAGCAACTTACTCTTAACAAGGGCTTCATAAGTAAGCTCCTTCCGAAGGAGCACCACCAGCCATCACTTCTTCCCGTCGATGGCAGGAGCTGGCATACTGAGATTAGCTTTATGATCCTTGAGCACCCCTAGCTCTTGAAGAACATCATCGGTCATGAGGTTCCACCTGATGGGGAAGGGATACAAGAAGCATGGTGGGACCTCGGCATCCCAGTCGGCGACAGCTCGGATACGGCTGTCAAAATACTCAAACTTCACTACTAACTCAGGAGTTAACAACTTCTTGGGATCAACAGCGTCCGTCTCTAGCATCCCCCAGCCCACCTAGTCGGCATGTGCAACTATGCGTCTGCCACCTTCAAGAAGAACTCTCTTTGCCACCCTCACCAGCTGTCTCTAGTGTCAAAGGTGAACATATATTTTTTGCTCCCAGATCCCCAAGGTAGCATGAAATAAAAGCCACCCTTCGGGACCGGATAAAGCTTGTAATACTGCATGAAGATAATGAAGTGGGGCTCTATCTTGAAAAGCACACACATGCAGAGAAAGACATTGAAGTAGGAATAGGAATTGGGAGGAAGTTGATTTACGGCTATGCCATGGAATTGGCAAAAGTCACAAATCATCTTCGGCGGAGGGAACTGAAGTCCGGCCTTCAGTTGGGCTCGAAAAATGGTAACCTCGTTCGATTGGCTCATGAAGCTGAAAAGGCCAGGACGGGGTAGCCTAATAACAGCATAAGAAGGAAGAAAAAACTTAGCTGTCTACTTCATTAACTTCTCCAAAGTGGTACAACACGGGTGAGACATGAGAGGAAGCCAACTATCGGGAGTAGTTTGGACAAACATGATTGGGACTGGGGAAGCATGTTCAGCTAAAATAAATAGCTCCGAGAAAGAATGTCAAGGGACTTCAGGAAAAAGGAAACAACTTTGGACTCTAGAAAAAATGGAAACAAAAGAAACCGAGGGGACTTTGGAAGGGAAACCCGCCGAAACGTTTGCCAAAGTCGGGGTTAGTCGACACCATTGTAAAAAGTCGCTGGAAATCGCTCCACTGCTCACACCATCATAGAAAAGGGCAAAAAGCTTGAAAGTAAAGGAGAGCAATAGGAGAAGCAAATGAAAGCAAGTGGGAACTCTGAAGAGGAGAAGCGCTTATATAGGCCGAAGGGGGTAGGCGAATCATCGCCATAACTACCCCTCGAAGGTGAATCGTCGCCGTAATTGCCTACTGAAGGCAAGGAGATGTGGTTGACATGACCAATGCAACTATCCCCCAATCACCGCATGACATGTGTCATCTAGCACAGGAAATGAGGGTGTTACCACCTCACAAAATGGGAGAATTACAAGTGTGTCATAATGGCTAAAAACCATTATATTGTGTAATTCTTACCATAGTGATTGAAGTGTGGGGGGTAGAAGGTATGATCAACACTTCCTTAAAAGTGTTCCAAGTTGGTAACTTGGTCCCCAAGAAAAGCCTTAAGGATTGCTTGTTTTTCAAGCAACCTATGGACCTTTTTCCAAGGTTTTGGAAATTCGGGTACTCAATTGGAAAACTCTCAAGAAAGAGACTTGGAGAGTTATACGAAGGATATGAATGGTACAAAAGTGCTATTGGAGGACCAAATTTCTCATAGAAGACAAGTTTGAACAAAGGAAACACTAAAGGCAATAAGGACCTAAATGTCCTAGCGTAAACCTTAAGGTGTTCAAGCTTTTGACTTAAGTCTAAGGGTGGAATTTTGGGGTTATCCCACCATGGGGGAGGTAGCCATGACTTGATAATTAGTCAAAAATTTTGGGCACATGTGTACCAATGTGTTTAAGACAAATAACCATAATTAGTGAAAAGGAAAATGACATAAAGGAAGGTTAAGCTTGTTTAAGTGTGTTTTGGTACCCTTAAGCTCATTTAGGGCCATTTAAGTGGCCAATTCACTTATCCCTCTAACATTTTTGTCCTCCCCCAGCCCAAGAACACAGCCATACTTCCTCCATAGCCACCACACCTTCATACTTTCAATTGATTGAAATTGAAGGCAAAAGGAAGCAATTGGACGCAAACTAGAGCTATTTCTTGCATACTTCAAGGATCAAGCTTGATTTTCAGCCTACCCACTTTGGTAAGGGTTCTCTTGCTCTCATGGGTTTTTTTTTGTATTTTCAAACATCCATGGAGCTATGGCTAAGATTGGAGGAGAGCCATGAGCTTGATGAACCAAGCTTATTGAGGGGAGTGCACTTATTAAAGGTTTTGTGACCTATTGTCAAGTGCACAAAGATGGCAGTAAAATGAGGGTTTCTAGAGCCCAAAGTTAGTACTAACTACTGTTAAAATCTTCCTAAGACCAAGCATTAGCTTGAGGAGGGCTGCCATAGTGATTTGGTTATGTTTATTATGTGGTTTATGGACTAACCTATGGTATATGTTGCTCCACATTTCATGTGTTTGTTGTTTGTGTTTGGCTGCTGCATTTCGTTGCTATATCTTGTATATATGCATTGTGGTTTTTTTGTTTTAGTGTCTTTGGATTCAGGTTTTAATGAGGATCACATTACCTTAAGAAACCAAGTGTTACCCTTACTAAGTTTCTCAATGAAACTTACTCCCCTCAATTCTGTCATTTCAGGTCCAGCTGAAAGATCACCTTCAAACTAACGTTTGTGGTTTGAGTTTTAATCTGAAATTTCAGGTACATTAACTTCCATATGTCTATTTCTGGTCTGGAAATTTTGGTGATTTTAGGAGCACATTTGGTATTTTTAATGGTGGTACTTATTGTATTATGCAGCAGCTGTCCAGTATCCTGTTTTTGGAGTCCATTGTGTCTCAGGCACTCCGGTAACCTAGGGTCTGTAATTAGAAGATTTAAGACCATATTTTAGTGCATGTATGCATGTAAATGTAGTGTATGTAATATGGGACAATTATGTGAACATTTGAGTAATGTTTTGGCTATGTAAGTGATGTGGTGCAAAGCTGCCTAAGTGTGAATGATAGGCTGCTTACTTGTAAATTCTGTTTTGGCCACATAAAGTTGCTAGATGCAAGAGAATGTAATTAATATGTGTATTGTACATGTATGGGATAGCCTTGGAGGGCTTTCCCCTTGTGAATGAAGTGTTTGCATGGTCTGGAAAAATTGTATGGGCAAAATGGTCCAAAAGTTGCCAGAATTTTGACCAAGTACCTAAAGTTTAATATCTCCCTGTAAAGAATGAATCTTGGTATGAAATTTTGACCCCACCTAGATAACATCTAGAGGTTGAACTGGAATTTTAATTTCTAGATTTGGATCCTTGTAGCCAAAGATATGACATTGCAAAATTGGCGTAGTTACTGTTCATTTGGTCAGAATTTTGTAACCAACTTAAAAAATCCATAACTTGGTTCATAGGTGGGCTATTGATGTAAAAAAAATTCCTTGGTTTGATCTAAGTCTCTACTTCATAATGGAGTAAATAAAATAGGGGGTATGAGGCTAGAATGATACAGTTTGTTAGTGGAAGTTACAGGTGCAGTAGCTGGCCACTAGAACTTAACAAGATTACCTAATGTGTGGAAGCCAAAACTAAGACTTGTGCTAGTGTTTTCCTTCTTTGATGCCATGGTGTGCATGAAATGTGAGTATGTGTGTGATGGTTGGACCAATATGCATGTATTTACACAGTACCGAAGAGGGCCACTTGGGTATGCACACTAAGGGTAGTGTTCTGATGGCCTACAGAACATTACCAATCCGGGGAGTCTAAATGCATAGTTTTGGCACCATAACTGGACTACCCCGGAGTGGGTAACAGAGGGCACACTTCCTGACAACACAGATGGCTAGGCAGGCTCAGCTGAAGAGGCGTGCCTGACCAATTGTAAGGCATAACGGTTCACTGACATGCGGCAGAAAATTTGAGAGGAGGAACACACACTTCAAGAAAAAGCCAAGGGCCTAGCTAAGAGATGAGGAGTAGCACCTACAAGCTACCTCATCTAGGAAGGCACACCCTCAGAAAGTGAAGTGTCCCCCGCCCAAGATAACTGCCAGCCTTTATAAATGGGCCCCACGAAGTACCCTAAGAATCTACAGACCGAAGAAATCACTTAGGCTTTCCGAGGGGGGCATGTGATAGCCAAAGGGCTACTACCCTTCAGAAAGCCGAGCTCTGACAAAGCGTCACCCTCGATAAGGGCGAGCATCACCCTCGAGAAATATGAATGCCAACCTTGGTAAGACAGCGTCTGACCTCCTGACCCCCCGACCTCGGTGATCCACCATCACCTTCGGGGAGTGATAGTATTAACTTCGGGAACACGGTGCTCTACCACCCTCTGTAAAATGACCTGACCAGCTTCGGGAGAAATAGACTCACCATCCTCGGAAGAGGAGAACATCCTCCAAAAAGAGTCCCCCGCACCGAGGGGACTCGCGATTAACTGGAGCAACCTCGGCAAGAAGCCCTCCCATCTTGAAGGGGTCTCTTTCACAGAAAGGGTCTCAAGAAGATGAAAAAAATGGTTAAGATGCCTCTGACACGCAGCCCTATTCTATGTCCTGACACGCAGACCTCCTGCAGCCCTAACTCCTGACCAAGATGGCCTATGGCCGACTAGAGGTCCCCATTTCCGAAGGTATGGACTGCATCCAACCGAACACGTGTCATGATCTGAGCGGGCTGTGGCGAGCAGGCTTTTCTTGACACCTCCCTATAAATACTTAGGAAACGACCTTGGTAAGGGGGGACCCTAAAAAAGAAATGCACTCTTTACTCTCCACCCATCACTCTCCATCTAGCTAAATACTGACTTGGGCGTCGAAGGCTCCACCCCCGGAAAAATACTCCAAGGATCTCCTAACCCTTATTCTTTGAATCTTTCAGGCAGCCACCCCATCCGAAAGCCTCTTCTGCAGACACCCTCTTCACCAGAAGTCCTTATTGTAGGCCACTATGTCGTACAACGAGGATGCCAATGGGCATGACAAAGGTTGTGAAGCTAAGCTCAGAAGAAAAAAGAGGAAGCCATAGCTGATTTCTCCAAGGCACTAGAAATCAACGCCGAGCTGAGGATGTACATGAACCTTCCAAAGCTTCCTCCTTCGGTTGAGGATGCTACTGATGATGATAAGGATGATGTTGAGGACACAGATGTCGAGGAGCTCGAAGATGGGCAAAATAACCCATAGGGCAGGGTTTTGAAATAATTAATTTTTTCTGTACTTCACATCTTCTAATGGAATTGTTTTCTTTTCTCAAAATTATGGCTAAGTCCATGATTATGACCATCTTCAGTGACTATTGCTGTACTGCGAAACCTTTCGGTTGATTTAGCATCTAGGGGTAACTTATGATCTTCGGTTCAGCAACACAATAGGTGCAGTCATGTACTAACCTCGACAAAAATACTGTGAAAGGTTCAAAGGCTTAGCTTTTTCTTTTTGGAAAGCTGAGAATTTTCCTAAGCGTTTTAGAATAGGATTCAAGCAATGTTTTTGGGAAACTTGCTACGCACAAAAACACCTAAATACTTTTGGGTTGACCATATTCGGTCAACATCCTTTGGTAAAAATTTGTTCAATACTGTTACGAACACCCTTCAGTACTTGTCTAAGGCCAAGAAAAATAAGAAACATACAATTAAATACAAGAGGGACTCAATTGAACAAGGTAACAGTGATGTGAATGCAAGACTACAAAACTATGTGCCTTAAGTGCACTTAAATGGAAGACTGTTGAGTTTGGCAGGAAATAAAGTTGGAGGACTACACTGCAGACTTGAACTAGTGATGCAATTGAAACTATGAAACTTAAACTAGAAGTTTCGGGCAGGCAAAGAAGTGCAAGGAGAAAGGAATTATTAGACCAAATTGTTTTTGTGACTTGATGGCCGGTTACGATGATGTCTTCCACCATGTCATGAATTACTTAATTTAATTAATAGTTAGTGTTTTGGTTTGGCTGAAATATGCATGGGTTAATGACCATTTCCAGCCATTTTAATTAAAGCTTGGCAATGTAAGCCATGAAGCAATATTTGTGCCGAAATGATCATGCATTATGGTGACTAAAATGAAGGCATGAAGACTTGAGGGGCAAAGTGAGCCATGCAAAATAGTTTAGGACCAAGAGCGGAATTAAGCCATTTTTGGTACAAGTGGCTATAATCAGTTAAGCATGATTCCACTTAGTAAATAAAAACGCCTGGTGGATTGGGCAGCCCAAAGGATTTGAGTGCCTGAAAGCTCAGAAACAAAAGGTTAGGAGGCCCCCGGAGTGTTTTTCCGGGGGGGGGGAGCCTCCGATGCCCAAGTCAGTGGTGGCTGAGAGAAAGGCAGAGAAAATAGCACAAAGGGCTGAGGAGTTTTGCCTGGTAACGGGAGCCGTATTTTGCCAGCCAACCAACCTCCTGTCTGGTATTAAGCTCCTGGCCCCCGGAGTGTTTTTCCGGGGGGGGGGAGCCTCCGATGCCCAAGTCAGTGGTGGCTGAGAGAAAGGCAGAGAAAATAGCACAAAGGGCTGAGGAGTTTTGCCTGGTAACGGGAGCCGTATTTTGCCAGCCAACCAACCTCCTGTCTGGTATTAACTCCTGGTATTTATAGGAGTGCCTAGCCCGTTCAGATCGCGACACGTGTTCGGTCGGATGTTCCTGACTTTCCGGGCATAGGAGATAGATAGTAGGTTACCTTGAGCCATGTGCTGAGACGGGCCATGATGTGATTTTGATGGCGTCAGCGTGGCAGAGCGTCTTTTGAGGTGGCTTGTGGCGTCTGTGATTGGATGTGTCAGAGGCTTCCTTAAATGCTTCCATAAATACCCCTGCCGTACTCCCGAGGTCCCTGGGTGAGGTCATCCTTTGGTACGGACGGGGCCTCTTCGGGAAACAACCCCTGAGTTCGGAGGTTCCCAGCTTGAGGGAGTTCCGCCTTCGGGGATATCATGTTCGGCTCGCTATGTTTGGTGCCACTTTTCCGAAGGCGATCTGTTCACGACCCTGGGGGGGGCGAGTAGTGTCCTGGCGTGCCGGGCTCGGAGCTCTTCGGCTATCTCCCGAGGTGCCTGATCACACCTTTTTCTCGGGTAGCGCCAGCTTCTTCTGGCCATTACTGTGGCAGGGAGTTCGGCCAGATAGAGGCGATAGCGTTCGGCTATCACATGCCCCCCTTTGGAAAGCCGAAGGAAGACTTCAGTTTTGCATCTCTTTCCGAGGTCGTCTATGGGAGTCTCTTTGGAAGCATAACCTGTTCCGAGGATGTGCCTTTTGCCCGAAGATCAAGGGCTCTTTGGTCTTGGCCTTTTCTTTGGCGTCCTCGAGGCGGAGCCTGCTTGTTGTTTCTGCAGGTCTGTTCGGCCAAACGTGTCAGTCTGAGCGGCGCGTCCCAGTTTTCCAGGGATGTCAGAAGACGTGTCCCAGCTTTCAAGGGACGTTTGGAGGACATGTCCCCTATTTTTGCGCAGCAATTGACACATGGCGCTTTGCCATTGGAGGAGAGTTGCGTCGGTTACAGAGGGCGCGCCTTTTCAAGTGCAGAGAGCAATTACGGCGTCGGTTCGCCTCCAAAGGGTACTTATGACGACGTTTCGGTTACCCACCTCTGGCTTATAAATAGCCCATTTCATCATATGCTCCTTTCGCTTACGCTTTTGCTCTTTTCTCTGCTTTGCCTCTGTTCTTGCATTTTTCTTGCTTTATGTGGCGGAGCTTCCTTAATCAGAGCCTTTTTTCCAGCCACCTTTCACAACGGCGTCCTCAGATTTTGGCAAATCTTTCGGTGGGTTTTTGTTTTTCAGCGCGTTTTGATCCCTGTGTTCTTCTGAGTTTTTCTCTGGAAACTGTTTTCTTCCGTTTTCAAACTCATTTTCATGTCGAAAATGCCCATTCCTGAGAGCTGGCAGCCTCTTTTAGCCCATCCTTGTTGCACCACCCCTGAGAAGTTAGAGAGGTGGAAGAAAAAATTCTTTCTTCCCTCTTACGCCGTTACCAGGCTGCCTCGTTCTAGCCACTATGCATTTTCGAACCATAGTAAGGAGGTTACCGTTTTCCGAGCCCAGCTGAAGGCCGGTCTTCGGTATCCTCCCCCGAAGATGGTGTGCGAGTTCTGCCAATTTCATGGCATTGCGGTGAACCAGCTTCCCCCGAACTCGTTCTGCTATTTCAACGCCTACCTCTGCATGTGTGGGGTCTTCGGGATAGAACCCCATTTCAGGATTTTTATGCAGTACTACAAGCTCTCTGTGGTCCCGAAGGGTGGCTTCTATTTCATGCTACCTCGGGGATCCGGGAGCAAGAAATTCATGTTCACCTTCGCCACTAAGGATAGCTGGCGGGGGTGGCAACAGAAGTTCTTCTTCATGAAGATGGCTGAAGCCTGGTCGGACGTTCCGATCAAATGGGCTCAGGGAACACTGGATGCGGACGTTGGTGATCCGAGGATGCTGCTGACCCCAGAGTTGGCTCCCGTGTTCGCGGATTTCGACGCCCGCATTCGGGCTGTCTCTGACTGGGATCCCGAGGTCTCTCCGCGCGCCCTTTACCCTTTTCCAATCAACTGGAAGTTGATGACCGAAGAGGTCCTTCGGGAACTAAAGGTGGTAAAGGAGCACAAGACTGACCTCGGGATGCCAGCTCCTGCCATCGCCGGGAAAGATTCCTGGTTGGTCAAGCTTCTTAAGGAGGAGATTTCTTTCGAAACGCTTGCCGAAAGTGAGTTATCTTCTACTCCTTTGCTGTTTTTTCCTCGGACTTACGCTGATGTTTCTCTCCTTTTTCAGAGATGGGCGACGACACTGCCGCCTATTACAAGTCCCTCTTCTCCGGCCAAGTGGAGAAGGACGATCAAACGAAGAAGGCGGCTTCCCGAAGGCGGAAGTCTACTGGCGCGGGTCCTTCGAGGAAACGGGCAAAGAGAGCTGCTCAGGTTCCTCTAGAAGAAATTCCCGAGGAGACTGCCGAGGAGCCTGGGACAGCCGAGGTTCCGGCGTCTGAGGCTGCTGCTTCCGAGGTCCCTCCAACCGACGTCCCTCCTCAAAGTCCTACTGCGTCGCAGGCCCTCCTTGATGTAGTGGTAGAAGTACCTTCTGCCGAGGAGCGGCGCAAGCAGAAGGGTAAGGGCATTTCGGCCGAGGAGGCCGAGGACTCCGAGGACGATGTTGTCGAGGTCCCGCCAGGTTTGTTTCCAGACAAAGTGTACTTCCTTTGTTTTTTCTGGAATTGCCTTTGTCTCTGACCTGTTTCTCTTTTTCGCCCTGCAGGGGAGTTACTTACCCCGAACTGGGCGGCCGAACACGCGGAGGCGAGGGCCCGTCGCGACGCCAAAGTCCCGCAAGGGAAGATACCAAAGGAGCCTTTCTGGACATTCACGGAGGACATGAACTTGTACTCCGAGGACTGTCCTGAAATGGTGAAGCAGATTTCGAAGGGGGTGCTCACCGAGGCCTCCTTCAAGGCTATAGCGGCGGCCCATCTAGGGGATAACACCCTTGCCGCAAAGATCACCGAGCATGCTGCTCAGGTATATCCTTCACAACTCTTCCCCTTCAATTTTTTCCTAAGTGTTTGGCTCTTACTGACCTTGCGTTTTATCTCCTTTGCAGCTGCTGGGGTACGCCGGCTTTCTCCGAGTTCGGGTAGCCAGGCAGACGGCATTCCGAGCTTCGGCCTCAGAGGCCCTAGAAAAGGCGAAAGCGACGTGCTCGGAATTGACCGCCAAGAACCAGCAGCTGGCAGATGCTGCGAAGGAGGAAGCTGCCACCCTTCGGGAGGAGTTCCGAAAGGAGAAGGAAGTTTTGATGGCGGACTCCTCCCTGAAGATTGCCGACCTCCGCAATCATGTGGCGGGGCTGCGCGCTGCAAACCAAGACCTTCTCCAAGACAAGGCAAAAAAAGAGAGAATATCATAGTCACACTCTTGTCTGAGAAGAAAACCCTTCAAGCCGAGGTCCAGTCTTTGAAGAAGGAGCCGAAGGGGGAGGAGCGGATAAAGGTGCTGGAAGAGGAGGTCGGGGATCTGAAGGACGAGCTTGACGACCTTGAGCTTAAGAAGAACAAGTCTGATCAAATGAACAAGGTCGCGTTTTAGGACGGCTTCTGCCTCGCTCGGCACCAGGTTCTCCAAAGGTTCCCAGGTCTGGACCTCTCTTTTCTAGAGGGTCTAAACATTCCTGGGGGACCTCCGTGGAAATGGTCCAAGATCGAAATTCTGAAGCTTCCTCCAATTCCAGCGCGGAAGGTGGCGGAAAAGGGTGGACAAACGAGTGGCTCTCAGGACGCCGCGAACCCTTAGGCTTCTTTAGGGCCCCTTTTCCTTCCCTTCTTTTTTGTACTCCTTCTTCGGGCACTTCTTTATTGTAAGGCAGCTTTGCTCTTAACGGAGATTTTTTGGCTAAGTGTTTCTTCAAGTTTCTTTATTTCCATTGTCCCGAACACGTTCGCTCAAGAGACTTCGGAAAACCTGCGATCAAAGAAACTTTTTTACCTTCCTTTGTCCTGAGTACGTTTTACTCGAGAGACATTCTGGAAAGTCTGAGAAAATTTGACTAAGTCTTTTTGCAGGCTTTTGCATTTCCAATTTTTCCCGAACATGATTGCTCAAGGGACTTCGGCAAACCTTCAGTCAAGGGAAAAATTTTCAAAATTTTTTTTTCCAGTTGTCCCGAGCATGTTTGCTCAAGGGACTTCGGAAAACCTTCAGGCGAAATTTTTGTTTTTCCTTTGTCCCGAGCATGTTTGCTCAAGGGACTTCGGAAAACCTTCCGCGAGATTTTTCACTTCCCATTTTCCCGAGCACGTTCGCTCAAGGGAGCTCAGGAAATTATCTCTGCGCTGGCTACGGCGAGTACTTCTGCGATATTTTTGTTTTCCATCTTTCCCGAGCGTGGCGGCTCAAGGGACTTTGGAAAGCCATATCTACGCTTTATCATGGCGAGCGTCTTGCGCGGAATTTTGTTCATTTCTGTACTTAAGGAATTTTCTCAAGATACTACTATATACTTAGAACATTTTTTGTTCAACATACCTCCTCCGCTCAACCTTAAGCGTAGAATTTTTTCAAGGCGCCCGAGTGCCAATTGTTCTTCAATTCTATGCCTTCGACGTCGCCAAGCTTGTACACGCCTTTTCGTTGTTTCGGCAAGGGCCAGATAGGGTCCTTCCAAGTTTGCGCGAAGTACGCCATGGGATGGCCTTCGGGGTGCAAAGTCAGCCTTTCGGAGAACGAGGTCTCCCTTTTTGATTTCTTTTGGCCTGGCTCGTAAGTTTATAGCCGCGGCCACTCTTTGCTGGAAAGCTTTTCTTCTCAGCTCGGCTATTTCTCTGTGTTCGCCGACGAGGTCGAGCTTGGTTCTGAGGCCGAGGTCGTTTCCACCTTCATCAAATACTTGCACCCGTATTGATGGTCTGACTATCTCGACTGGGATAATGGCCTCTGTCCCGAAGACTAGTGAAAAGGGAGTTTCCCCTGTGGCTCTCCGGGGCGTCGTTCGGTAGCTCCATAATACGCTTTGGAGTTCTCCTGGCCATTTCCCTTTTGCTTCTCCCAGTCTCTTTTTCAGGCCATCTTTTATGGTCCTGTTCGATACTTCCACCTGCCCGTTACTTTGGGGGTGAGCTACTGGGGCGAAGTGCATCTTTATTCCGAGGTCGCTGATAAATTCCTGGAATCCTTTGTCTATGAACTGGGATCCATTATCAGCTACTAGTACCCTCGGTATGCCAAATCTGCATACGATGTTCTTCCATACGAACTTCTGCACTTCTTTTGCCGAGATAGTTGCTAGTGGTTCTGCCTCCACCCACTTTGAGAAATAGTCCACTGCTACCACGCAGAATTTCACGCCTCCGGGCGCTGTGGGGAGTGGCCCAATAAGGTCTATACCCCAGACTGCGAAGGGCCAAGGATAGTCTGCCGAGGGTGCCCTCTGGAGTTACCATTTCCGAGGGTGTCCTCTGGATTTTTGCATGTCTCTGGCAGTTACCTCATTTCTGGCCGAACTGTCTTGCGTCCTTTCTCAGGGTAGGCCAGAAGTATCCTTGGCGGAGTATCACTGCTGCAAGGGCATCAGTTCCAATGTGTGGACCACACATGCCTTCGTGAACTTCTTCAAGGACCATTTCAGTATCCTCTTCATTCACACATCTTTGCAGCGGGTTCGTATATCCCTACCGGTATAACTCTTCGCCAATCAGGAAGAATCTTCCGGAGCGTCTTCGCAGTCTTGCAGCATCACCGGGGTCTTCGGGGAGCAAATTCTCTGCGAGGTATCTTTTTATTGGGTCTTTCCACCCTGTTCCCGAGGTCGCTATGCTTAGCACTGAGATGCTCGGATGGTCTAGCACCTCGGTGTATGTTTTCGACTTCGCCAAGCAATCTGCCTCAGTGTCATTCCGCCGGGGTACATTTTCGATCCGTACGGAGTCAAACTCTTGGATGAGCTTTGCTACCAGCTTGTGGTATTTTGCCAAGATTGGGTCCTTCGCCCCATAATCTCCTGCTGTCTGCCGAACTACCAGCTGGGAATCGCTGTGAGCCTTTAAGTTTCTCACGCCAATCTTTCTGGCCAAGCGTAATCCCGCTGCGAGGGCTTCATACTCTGCTACATTGTTGATGACGTTGAAGCTGAACTTGATAGCCTTCATTACCTCCAAGCCTTCGGGGCCCCTGATAATTACTCCAGCTCCCTGGTGTTCGGACCCGAGGCTTCGTCTACGTGCAAGGTCCATTCTGGCTCACCCTCTTTTGGGTCTGAATGGCTCTCCTCAGTGGTGGGTATTTCGGCGATAAAATCTGCCAGTGCTTGAGCTTTTATGGCCTTCCGAGGCTCATACGTGATTTCGTGTTCGCCCAGCTCTATGCACCACTTGGAGAGCCTTCCCGAATGATCAACTCTCTTCATGACATCCCGTAGCGGCAGACTACTTCGGACGATGATGGGGTGAGCCTGAAAGTATGGTCGCAGCCTTCTCCCTGCAAGCACCAAGGCGTATATAGCTTTTTGAAGCAAAGGGTACCTGACTTCGGCGCCATGCAGGGACTTGCTGACATAGTAGACCGGCCATTGCTTTGGCCCTTCTTCTTTCACGAGGACCGAGCTCACAGCTTTTTCTGTGACGGCGAGGTATAGTACGAGGGGCTCTCCCTCCCGAGGTTGTCGCAGAGTCGGCAGGCTGGCCAGGTAGACTTTGAGTTCTTCCCAGGCCTTTTGGCAATCTTCATCCCAAGGATGATCATTCCTTCCGAGGTCGCCTTCCATTTTTGCTGCCTTTGTGAGGATTTTGAAGAAGGGTCGACACCTATCTCCGTACCTGGAAATAAACCTGCTCAGAGAGGTTATTCTTCCGGTGAGTCTCTGCACATCTTTGACTGTGGCAGGAGTTCGGAATCTCAAGCAGAGCCTCAATCTTCTCGGGGTTAGCATCGATGCCTCTTTCGGATACCATGCACCCAAGGAATTTTCCCGAGGTCACCCCGAAGATGCACTTCTCAGGATTAAGGCGGATCCCGAAGGCTCTGAGCTTTTGGAAGGTTTCCTCTAAGTCTGCAACGTGGTAGCCGGGCAGCTTGCTCTTGATTGTCCCCGTTTGGTCTTTGAAGACCTTGTTCATCAACCTCTGGTAGGTGGCTCCTGCATTTTTGAGCCCGAAGGGCATCCTGATATAGTAATATGTTCCTCCCTCGGTGATGAAGGCAGTCTTCTCTTCATCTTCGGGGTTCATCCTTATCTGATGGTAGCCACTGAGGGCGTCTAGGAAACTTAGGAGCCCATACTCAGCAGTTGAATCTACCAGTTGATCTATTGGCGGCAGAGGGTATGAGTCTTTTGGGCAAGCATCGTTTCAAGTTTCTGAAGTCGATGCGCATCCGGAGTTTGCTGCTACCTTCTTTTGGGGCCGTGCCCACGTCGCTCAACCATTCGGGGTACTTGACCTCCCTGATAACTTCAGCATCTAGGAGACGCTGGACTTCAGTTTTGACAAAGTTGCTTTTGTGGGATGAGATGCTTCGTTTCTTTTGCCAGACAGGCCTTGCTTCCGGGCTTACTTTGAGGCTGTGCTGTATTATGCCAGGGCTTACCCCCGGCATGTCTTTTGGCAAGCAGGCAAACAGATCTTTATTTTCTAGCAAAAAGGATACAAGATTTTCCTTGTCACCTTCGGCCAAGCTCTTCCCTATTTGGGTGGATTGACCTGGGACAAGCTCTACTGCTTCCGTTTCTGCTTTGGCGAGATCTTCTTCTTTGCCTTTTTCTAGCACCTTTGCCTCCATCGTTTGCGCGAGGTTGCTCGCCGGAGTTTTTCGTGCTTTTACAAACACCTTTCTTACCTCGGCTTGGTCTAGGAAGACCTCTGCATCTCCATCCTTGGCGCGAATGTGACAGTCAAGTACTTCACATCAGGGCGAATATGCAGGTTCCCCATTGTCTGTCTTCCAAGGATGACGTTGTACGAGGATGGGACGTTCATGACGATGAATCTCGCCCTTGTGGATGCGTACAATTCATCTGCTATGCCTACCGAAGTCCCTTTCATCGTCAACGGGAGATCGATCTATCCGAGGTCGTGGAGTTCGGATGAATGAACCCCAAAAGTGGACGAGGTGACAGGCTTTAGTTCGCTGCTGGAGATGCCCAAGCTCGGCAGCAGGTGCGAGAATAGGACGTCAGCTTTTAAGCCATCATCAAGCAACACTCTTTTGACGCCTCAGTTCCCTATCTTTGTCGTGATCAGCAGCGGATCGTTGTGGGCGAAGACGACGGTGGAGCTATCTTTGCGAGCCAGTTTCTTTGATGGACTTTGATTCCATGACTGCAATTTCTCTGGCTTTCCGCTTTCTTTCCGAGGATGGGAGCCCCGTGGTGATGGTTTGGATAACCCCTGCTGGAGGTGGAGGGCGCCTTTTTGGACTTCGGTTTCTCCGCCTGTCGGAGTCATAGTCCTCATCTTCAGCCCTTTCTTCCTCCATTTTGCTGCCCTTCGGGGGTTGCATCCTCAGGTATTTCCGAAGTTGGCCCTGTTTTATCAGCGACTCTATGTACTTCTTCAGCTGGAAGCAATCTTCGGCGTCATGGCCGTGGTCGCGGTGAAACTGGCAGAACTTCTTGGCATTCTTTTTGTTATCGGCGGCCATGGCCCTTGGCCGCCGAATTAGCTTCCCCTGCCTTTCCAGCGCCATGAGAATGTTGGTCCGTGTAGTGCTCAATGGTGTGAAACTTTGGGGTTTCCTTCCCCGCATCCGCCGAGGTCGTCCTGCCTGTTCGGTAGGATGCCGAGCTTGTTGAGTGGACCCTTCGGCGTGGTGATGATCAGACTTTGGCCCGGCCATCCCCAGTTCCTCGACTGTCATGTGTTGCTCTGCCCTACGGTAAAATTCTCCGAGGGTCTCTGGGGGGTCCTTTTGAGAACTCATAGAACAGCTGTGAGTCTCGCCGAAGGCCCCGTGTCATAGCAAGGATGCGGATTTCGGGCCGGAAGTCTGGGACGCTCAGAGCTTCTCTGTGGAATCTTTCGACATAGTCTCGGATGGTTTCTCCGTTCCTCTGCTCTATGTCGAACATCTGTACAGGCATCTTCGCAGTAGGTCTGCTTCCAATGAACTGCTGGGTGAAGGCTGTTGACAACTCCCGGAACTCAGTGATGGTCTCTTGGGGCAGGGAATTGTACCACGCCGTGGCTGGCCCTGTGAGGGTGACTTCGAAGCACTTGCACATGGTAGCGTCATCAGCACCGTGTATGATCATGCTCCGTATGTACTTTGTCAGGTGGGCCTGCGGATCAGTACGGCCATCATAAATTTCCAACCGAGGTACTCTGAACTCGCCTGGCGTGGCTGCCTCAACGACGGCCTGAGTGAAAGGGGAATTATCTTCGCAGGATGTTCCCGAGGGTCTGGCCCAAACGGATTTTCTGGCCACTTGTTTTTCCACTCTGTCCAGCCGTGCTAATATCTTCTCCATGAGCACTGTCGCGCTAGGGCCTTCTTCAGGGAATGGAGATCGTCGGCGGCTCTTCGGGGGGCGAGTTCGGCGCTGAGGGGACAAGGACCTCGCCTCAGGTGACGAACTGCTTCGCTGTGAGACTCTCGGCTTCTTGGACCTGGTTTGTCCCACAGAACGTTTCCCGAGGGCCATAATTTCTGTGGATGATTCTTCGCGAGGGTCTCCATTCCCCGAACTGCGATGTGTGGACTTGGGGCTCCTCTCCCGAGGGCGTGTCACTGAGGGGGGTCTCTGGGCCTGTGCTTGCTGTGGCCACCTTCGGCCGATCTGCTGTGTCATTTCAGACACGACCGAACGCTGAAAGTCCCTCAAGAAACTCATGGTGACTACCAGAGGGCGGTCTTCCTCGGGCGCAGAAGTCCCTGGGAGTGTTTGCTCAGCAACCGGTTGTATCTCAGGCGCGGACGGGGACCTCGGGAGTCCCTTGTCCTTAGAACGCCGAGTCTCAACGACGGCGATCTCAGAGCGGGTTCCCACAGACGGCGCCAAATGATGGCCAGGGGCCTCATCGTTTATAGTCATAGTGACTGGTGGAGGGACTTCTAGGAGGAAGAACGCCTGGTGGACTGGACAGCCCAAAGGAGAGTGCCTGAAAGCTCAGAAACAAAAGGTTAGGAGGCCCCCGGAGTGTTTTTCCGGGGGGGAGCCTCCGACGCCCAAGTCAGTGGTGGCTGAGAGAAAGGCAGAGAAAATAGCACAAAGGGCTGAGGAGTTTTGCCTGGTAATGGGAGCCGTATTTCGCCAGCTAACCAACCTCTTGTCTGGTACTAACTCCTGGTATTTATAAGAGTGCCTAGCCCGTTCAGATCACGACACGTGTTCGGTCGGACGTTCCTGACTTTCTGGGCATAGGAGACAGATAGTAGGTTACCTTGAGCCATGTGCTGAGACGGGCCATGATGTGATTTTGATGGCGTCAGCGTGGCAGAGCGCCTTTTGAGGCGGCTTGTGGCGTCTGTGATTGGATGTGTCAGAGGCTTCCTTAAATGCTTCCATAAATACCCCTGCCGTACTCCCGAGGTCCCTGGGTGAGGTCGTCCTTTGGTACGGACGGGGCCTCTTCGGGAAACAACCCCTGAGTTCTGAGGTTCCCAGCTTCAGGGAGTTCCGCCTTCGGGGATATCATGTTCGGCTCGCTATGTTTGGTGCCACTTTTCCGAAGGCGATCTGTTCACGACCCTGGGGGGGGCGAGTAGTGTCCTGGCGTGCCGAGCTCGGAGCTCTTCGGCTATCTCCCGAGGTGCCTGATCACACCTTTTTCTCGGGTAGCGCTAGCTTCTTCTGGCCATTACTGTGGCAGGGAGTTCGGCCAGATAGAGGCGATAGCGTTCGGCTATCACTAAGGTATGTGCCAAAGATGTGCTTGGCTTCATTAAGCTATTACATTTACAAGTCTTTGTTCAAGGTTTCGGCTGAAACTTATGTTCTAAGTTTTGCAAGCCTAGTTAGTGTGGGATACTTCTAGCACTGCAGCTATGGATGTGTGGATTGTTGCTCTTATAGTGGTCTTTACCTTCATGACTATGAACATGGCCATAGGTCTTGTCTTGCAGTGTGTCTTGCTCTATGGCACACTCAAGGTACTTCTTGGTGAGTAGGAAACTTGGGTTGGAAGCAAACTTGGTGGGAATGACCATGTGCTGTTTTGGACTTGTAGCAAGTTAGGAGTACCCTTGTAAGCTACTCTTGCTTGTACTTGTGTATTTTGTGTGGTATGTAGCCTCAGGTTTACTTGGGTTTTGATGTACATATGTTGGATGGTTTTGTTGCCAAGTTATGTTTGGTTATGGTGGATTTTGCTTATGTTTCATACTAAACACTCATGGGCCAGTTCAGCATGTACTTTGTTCATGGCCGGAATGCTCATGTGCATGGAAACCTTGATTTTCAAAACTACAAAGGTGTGGGCTTCTTGGTTGTCATTCATGAAAGTAGCACACTTGATGAGCACACATCCTAGACACTTAACAGATTAAGTGTATGCCTTGCTTGTATTGCAAGTTATTGATTTACAGCCTTGCCTTGTGTTGCAAGTTAGTGGTTGGGCCCTTACTTAAGCTGCAGGTAATTGTTCTAAATAACTCATAAGCCTCCTGGGGCACCTCCCAGCCCTCAGCTTAAGAAAATAAGACTTAAAACTACCTAACAAACAATTGGCCAAAATAAAAAAGGTAGTTAATAACACCTAAACTTAAGACCATCCAAATAACTCTTGGGTAAAATTGGTGAGTGGCACTGAGAGGTGCATAGGCTGGGGCCTGTGTGGGGTGTGACAGACTTTGTTTGGTATTAGAGCTTAAGGTTAACAAGCTTCTGATTTAAAGGAAAGTATAGTCTAGACTTGTTCCTACATAGGATTGTATAAGACATGTATTATTGGATATATGTGAATAGCTGCATTTTAAAGTGCGGGATGAAAACAAGAGGTAGGGAAAAAGAATCCCTAAAGCAAACAGAGGATGGAACAGCCCATCCAAGAGTTGGTATGCATACAGAGGTGCCTGAGATACAGGCAGATGCTATTGAGCATAATGTGGCCAAAGAGCCAAATGCAGGATTTACATTACCTGTACCTGGACCCAGCAGGGATGGCCAGCAGGGACGGGCCAGCCAGGATAGAAGCAATGATGGAGTCACTACAGTTAACTATGATATAGATTGTAGAGGGAATGAGATTCTTGGCTAGAGGCCAACCTCCAATACATGAAAACCCAGAGTAGATGGGAGTAGGAGAAAACTTTGAAGCAGAAGGTAGAAGAGGAAGGAGAAGGCCTGGCAAAGAGCTAGTCAATCATGATCAGCATAGTAATAATGGAGCCAATCAGGAAGGAGAAGAAGGTGATGAGAAGAGAAGACATCCCAGGGCCAGAAGGGTGAGATCAGAGGTTCGACAAGAATCCAGGACAGAGGAAAAGGATGAGGAGAGCCCAGACATTGAAGAGCTGGATGCATATATTTACTCAATGAGCACTCAGCCTTCTACAGAAAGTACAACAAGAGGGAGAATCTTCAGAGATAGAACTAGCAGTACAGAAGTAAGGGGAGAGAGGTCCATAAGGGGTGGACTTAAGGAGGGCCAGCTAGAAGGGTTCCTAGCACTAAAACCTCCAGTATTCAGGGGCAGCTATGACCCTGATGAAGCAAAATTTTGGGTGTATCAGTTAGAAAAGATTTTTGAGAGAATGGATGTATCATCTACACAAAAAGTACTTCTAGCTACCTTCAGGTATAGGGAAATGCAGAGCTGTGATGGAGGGTAGTGCAGAGGACATATCAGGATAGAAATTAGAGGAAACCACCAGCTAGAAGGCGATCCATGAGATGGGCAGACATTCTGCAGGTTTTCCACCAGCAATATGTTAGTGAGGCTCAGAAAGATTAGAAGCAAGTAGAGTTTGATCAGCTGGAGCAAGGGGATCTCACTGTTCTGGAATATGAACAAAGATTCAGTAGTCTGATCAGATATGCCCCACAATATGAGGGATAGGAAGAATTGAGAACCAAGAGGTTTTTAAAAGGCTTAAGGCCTGAGTTGAGACAAATTCTCAGAGCAGTAGGGACCAGGGACTACTACTCTGTGATGCAGAGTGCCATTGCACTGGAGTAGGAGTTCAAAGAACAAACCAGGAGTGGACCTGGTAGTGGGAGTGGTTCCCAGAAAGGGACACAAAAAAGACCCAGATAAGAGGTAGAAGCCAGTAGAGGAAGAAAATGAAGCAAGAAAGAGAAGGGGCCACAGTAGTATGGTTCCCAATGCTACACTTGTGGGAAATTCCATGGTAATAAGCCATGCTTCAAAACTGCTGTTGGATGCCACAAGTGTGGGGCACCAGATCATTGGGTAAAAGATTGCCCAAAGAGAGGAGATGAGAGGAAATTACTGGGAAGGTTTAATCCCAGAGGGCAAACTGGGCAGCAGATACCCATGCCCTAATTGAGGACAAATCTGCCCAATCAAGGAGGGAGGCAGGCACAAAGGCCCCCTTAGGAGCAGAAAAGACCTAATGCACCTCCAGGCATAGTATTTCAGCTAGAATCATCCAGAAAGGTAGAGAGAACACCAGAGACTACTGGAGACAGGGAGACTAGTCAGCAAAGGACTAGTAGGAGAGCCTTAAAAGGTATTATCTACCTTAATGGCTATTTAGTATCTGCATTGTTTGATACTGGAGCTTCATTGTCTGTGATTTCTAATAGCTTGGTTAAGGCCATGAATTTGGAAGTGAAATACACATCAAGCATGTATTTGGTTAAAACTGCTAGCAATGAAGTTTTATTCACATACCAAATGGTTGAAAACTGTGAAATCTTGATAGACAAGCTGAAACTGAGAGAAGATCTCATAGTGCTAGACAAATATGATTATGATGTGATTCTAGGCATGAATTGGCTAGGGGAGAATAAAGTGGTAATTGATTGTCATAACAGACGACTGATTATGCCTGGCTGTATGCCATATGACTTAGATAAGTCACTAGAGTTGGCTATGGATGGTCAAATTGAGGTTTTAAAACAAATGGCTCTAGAAAATGACTATGAATGCATGGAACTAAATGACTAGGAAGTGGCAAATGAACTTGGACAGATACCTATAGTTCAGGAATTCCCAGGGGTCCTTCTTAGAGACCTACCTAGATTACCACCCTTGAGGGAAGTGGAGTTTGAAATTAAGCTGGTACCAGGAGCAGCACCAGTATTCACTGCTCCATATAGAATGGCATTACCTGAAATGGTAGAGCTAAGGAAGCAGTTAGATGCACTACTTGAGAAAGAGTTCATCAGACCCAGTGTGTCTCCTTGGGGGGCACCTGTATTGTTTGTAAAGAAAAAGGATGGAACACTTAGACTCTGTATTGATTACAGAAAACTGAATGCATTAACCATAAAGAACAAATATCCTCTCCCAAGAATAGAAGATCTAATTGATTAGTTGAAGGGAGCAAAGGTGTTTTCCAAAATAGATTTGAGATCTGGATATTTCCAGTTAAGGGTTAGGGAAGAGGACATACCTAAAACTGCTTTAAGGACTAGGTATGGACACTTTGAGTATACAGTAATGCCATTTGGGCTTACTAATGCACCTTCATTCTTTATGGACTTAATGCAGAGGGTGTTCAGATAACACCTAGACCACTTTGTTGTGGTGTTCATTGATGATATCTTGGTATATTCCAAGGATGAGGCAACTCATAAAGAGCACCTAAAGGTAGTGCTTAGCTTGCTCCAAGAACATAAGCTTTATGGAAAGCTGAGTAAGTGCAAATTCTGGACTCAAGAAATTGGGTTTTTGGGTCATGTAATAAATGATCAAGGGTTGGCTATGGATCCTAAAAAGGTAAGGTCAATCTTGGATTGGAAGCAGCCCCAGAATGTAAGGGAAGTCAGGAGTTTCCTGGGGTTGGCTGGTTATTACAGAAGATTTGTTCCAAAATTTTCTGTTTTAGCAGTACCTATGACTCAATTAACCAGAAAGAACCAGAAGTTTATCTGGGAAACAAAATGTGAAGAAAGCTTCCAAGAACTTAAGAGGAGACTGACTACAACTCCTATATTAGTCTTACATGACCCTGAAAAGGAATATGAAGTGTATACTAATGCATCTCATGTAGGACTAGGATGTGTCCTGATGCAGGAAAAGGAGGCATTGCTTTTGGATCCAGACAACTAAGACCACATGAAAATAAGTATCTAGTACATGACCTGGAATTAGTAGCAGTGGTCTTTGCTCTTAAGCAATGGAGACACTATCTTCTTGGTAACAGATTCCAAGTTTTTACAGACCATAAAAGTCTCAAATACCTTTTTACTCAGAAGGACTTGAATATGACGCAAAGAAGGTGGTTGGAGTATTTGAAGGATTTTGACTGTGTAATTGAATACACGACTGGGAAAGCCAATGTAGTGGTAGATGCTTTGAGTAGAAGCTACATTGGACTGCTCAAAGGTGGTGAAAGTGAGCATAAGGCCGAGAGCCTGAGCCTTACTTGCTTGGCAAGTCAATGGCTAGCTAAGGAAAGTGAGCAACTAAATGTACTCACCATTACACCAGAATGGAAGGAGCTTATCAAACAAGCTCAAGCTGGTGATGAGAATATAGAACTGATATCTGGACAGAAAAAGGGAGAACTATACCAATGTTTTTCCTTTAAACAATGGATGTTATACTTCTAGAATAGGTTATATGTGCCTGAAAAGGACAATATGAGGATTCAAATTCTGGAAGAGGCTCACTCTAGTAAGTTGAGCATGCATCCAAGGGCCACAAAGATGTATCAAACTCTTAGAGTATATTTTTGGTGGCCATACATGAAGAAGGATATTAGCACATATGTAGCTAGTTGTGAAGTGTGTCAACAGGTAAAAGTGGAACATCAAAAACCAGGAGGGAAGCTGCAAAGCTTGCCCAAACCAGAGAGAAAATGGGGATCCATATTGATGGCCAGCGGCATCTTCGTCAAGTGAGACGGTGAGGCCGATAAGGACTTCCGGTATAGGAGAGCGCCCCATTGTGGAGATGCCTCAGGAGTACCTGCCTGAAACACTCAGGAAACAGGGGTTAGGAGGTCCCCGAAGTCTTTTTCCGGGGAGGAGCCTCCGACGCCCAAGTCAGTGCTTTGGGGGGTGGAGAGAGAGTAGTAAGGACAAAAGGCTCTTGCCCGCCGTGTTTTCTTGAGGGCGAAAAGAAGAGGATCCTCTCTTGAGACCATTCCCCCGATATATACAAGAGGGGGTGAGCCCTTTAGATTGTGACACATGTATGGACGAATACCATCCGTACTTCTGGGTATGGGGGCCCCTAGCCCCCTGCAGGCTCCTTGAGATACGAGCTGAGGCAAGCATAGCCCTACATGACAAGACGTAGGCAGTGGTGGCGTGTCAGAGGGCATATAAGGGCGGCGTGCAGGGTGTGCGGGCGTAATGTCAGAGACTCCTTAATGGCTCCTGCCGTACCTCCGAGGTCCCTTTGGTTGATGTCTCACTTCAGAGTGAGGGGCCTTTTCCCGGAGTCATACTGGTACTTCGGGGAATTCCCTAGCTCCGAAGTTACTCCTTCGGGGGGCTTTCTCCTGCAGAAGGTGGCTGGTCCTTCTCCCCCGAAGCTGGTTCGGTCGCCTTCCCGAGGGAGGTGATACGCTAGTTTTCCGAGGTTGGTACTGGCGGGCTGCCGAGATCGTGTACCTCAGGTGTCTGATTCCCTCCTTTCCGGGGTCCTCAGGTGACCGGGGCGATAGCACTTTGGCTATCACATGCCCCCCCTCGGAAAGCCGGAGTGGAAGCTTCGGCTAGTGGTCCTTTTGGGGGCGCTTTTCAGGACTCGGAGTGTGACGTTCGCAGGGGAAGCACTTCGCCACCTAGGGGATAAGCCTTGTCCGGACAGGTGTTACCTGTCTGCCCTTTGGTGTTCTCGAGATACCCAACTTCTTTACTTTTCCTGCCATAGGCTGGTGGACCGTCACGTCTTGAAACTTGGCGTGTCAGTCTGGAGCGGCGTGCCCGGGTTTTCGGGATGTCAGAAAATGCGTCCTAGTTTCTCGTGACGGGCGACACGTGGCAGGTGCTGGTTGGGGTTAGTCATGCCGGTTACGGTGGGCACGTCTTTTCGCGCGCGAAGGGCAATTATGGCGACGCTTCACCTTCGCGAAGCAATTATGACGCCCCTCCGGCTACCCTTCCTCGATCTATATAAGCCCCCTT
Organism: Aquilaria sinensis; assembly: GCA_005392925.1. NCBI lineage: Eukaryota > Viridiplantae > Streptophyta > Magnoliopsida > Malvales > Thymelaeaceae > Aquilaria > Aquilaria sinensis. The sequence goes on from SMDT01000095.1 coordinate 86,321, forward strand.
CCGTCATACTCTTCATTTGTTTTTCTTTGCTCTCGCTTTGCTCTCGTCTGCTTTCGTGCCTTTTCTTCCTTTTTTGCGGTAACATTAACGGCGGCGCCACTTCCGGCCACCTTTCACGACGGCGTCCACAAACCCTGATTTCGGCAAGACTTTTGGTGGGTTCCGACTCTAGAGATCCTTCGGTTTCTGCTTTTCTTCTAGCTTCCCGAAGTCATTTTTCTTCTTTCCGAAGTCTCTTTTTTGGCCAACCATGTCTTCGCCTATCCCCGAGAGCTGGCAACCTCTTATGTCTCACCCTTGTTGCTCCACTTCTGAGAAATTAGAGAAGTGGACAACCAAATTTTTCCTTCCCTCCTACGCCACCACAAGGTTACCCCCCCTCGGTCACTTTAGCTTTATGAACCGGGACGAAGAGGTTACCGTTTTTCGAGCCCAACTGAAGGCCGGACTTCGGTTTCCCCCCGCGAAGATGATTTGTGACTTTTGCCAATTCCATGGCATAGCCGTGAATCAGCTTCCTCCCAACTCATACTGCTATTTCAACGCCTTTCTCTGCATGTGCGGGGTCTTCGGGGTAGAACCCCATTTTATCCTATTCATGCAGTATTACAAGCTCTATCTGGTCCCGAAGGGTGGCTTTTATTTCATGCTACCTCGGGGATCTGGGAGCAAAAAATTCATGTTCACCTTCGCTACCAAAGATAGCTGGCGAGGGTGGCAAAGGAAGTTCTTCTTCCTAAAGGTGGCGGAGGCTTGGTCGCATGTTCCGACTAAGTGGGCTTGGGGGAAGCTGGAGACGGATGTCGTCGATCCCAAGAAGTTGCTAACTCCCGAGTTGGCAGCGAGGTTTGCGGACTTCGACAGATGTATCCGTGCTGTCGCCGACTGGGATGCCGAGGTCCCTCCACGCTCCCTCTACCCCTTCCCCATCATGTGGAAGCTCATGACCGAGGAGGTCCTTCGGGAGTTGGGGGTAGTTAAGGAGCATAAGACGGATCTCGGCATGCCAGCTCCTGCCATCGAGGGGAAGGAGTCCTGGCTAGTGAAGCTCCTTCGGGGGGAGCTCACTTACGCAGCCTTTTTCGAAAGTGAGTTTTCTTTCAAATTTTTCAGTATAAGTATCTGTCTGGACTCACACTGATGTTTTCCTTCTTTTTCAGAGATGGGCGATGAGTCTGCTGCCTACTATAAGTCTCTCTTCCTCGGTCAGGCCGAGAAGGGGGAACAAACGAAGAAGGGCGTCTCCAAGAGGCGCAAGACTACTGGGAGCGGACCATCTTCGGCCAAGAAGGCGAAGAAGGACACCCTTCTTCCACCCCCGGAGGATGTGGCGGAGGTCGGCGGTGACATTGCAACTTCCACCAAGCCTGAAACTCCCGCCGAGCCTGAAACTCCTACCGAGCCGATACTTACCGAGGTTCCTGCTGGGGTGGTTACTGTTGCTGCTGCTTTGAGTCCCGCCATGTCGGTGGATCTTTTGGGCTCTTTGGCAGGGGGTCCCTCTGCCGAGGAGTTGGAAAAATGCCGTAGAGACAAAGGCAAATATATTCCTTCCGACATGGAGGAGGTCCGGGACTCTGATGATGACATTGCTGAGGTTGCGCCGGTTTGTCTCCTACCCCTTTTTAGTACTCGTATCCTCATAACTTGCATAGTTAAGGAGCTTTGTCTGACTTACGCTTTTAACTTTCCAGAGGATCTGGCGCCCTCAGCTTGGATGGTTGAGCATGCCCGAAGGCGGGCTCTTCGGGATTCCCACATCCCGAAGGACAAGGTTCCAAGGGAGCTGTTCTGGTCTTTCACGGAGGACATGAATCTGTTCTCCGAGGATTGCCGGGAAATGGCTCCCCAGATGGCGAGGGGCGTGCTCACTCAGGCTTCCTTCAAGGCAGTTGCCGAGGAGTGTGCCTCCAAGGATGCCCTTGCCGCTAAGGTCTCCGAGCATGCTGCCCAGGTAGTTGTTCTTCAACTTTTTTGCTAAGTGTTTTGGATTTCCATTTCACTAAGTACCTTCCTCCTGGGGTATAGTGGATACCTTCGAGCTTGGGTAGCAAAGCAGTCTTCGGTCCGAGCTGGGCCGAAGATAAATTAGCGAAGGCCAAGGTCTTCTGCGCTAACTCGGTTGTGACGAACACCGAGTTGAGCCGTGCCAAAATTGATGGGTTTGAAGGGCCGAGAGCCAAACAGGGCAGCGGAATTTAACCGAAACCTCCAGGATCCAAGTGAAACGGGGTAAACCGGGTGTTCAAAAATTTTCATACCTAATTTTCAGTTGAGATCTCTCACTCAACTGTAGAGTCGAATCACAAAACCTGAACAGTTGACATGTTCAGGCTCTCTATGGTATCTACACGAGCATCTTGGGATCACCACGCTTCTACCATGTCCCGGCAGATGCATTTCTCTTGCGCTCGCAGTGCTAGCTTGCGTCCTCCAAGGAATTGCAAGAGAAGAGTGTGGCTGTCCCTTTTGGAGGCTAGGGCAAGGAGACCTGCGAATTTCTCACTAGAAGTTGTATTTATAGTGAGACTCAACTTCTAGGCCTAATGGATTCCAAAGCCCTAATCCAATTAGGATTTAATTTCGGGCTTAATAATGGCTCAACTTTTTGGCCCATTATTAATACGAAATTAAGGTGAAACCATAACCCAAATAATTAGCGCATGCACTCTAATGATCCAAATAGCTCTATGTGTGCAACCCAATAGGCTCTTGCCACGTTGGCAATGATCATAAATCACATTAATGATCATAAGCAATGAGCGGTGTCTAGCAACACATCATTGCTACCCCAGTGACAAGATTGTCGATGATTCGACTAAACCTTTATGATCATCACCGATATATGCCATTGTCCCTTTGCCCAAGATATCCAGACTAAGCACGAGACATGGAATGTGTCACTCTCATATAGCCCAATCTTTGGTTTCTTGATTACCGAGTAGACCAACTTAAACTGATGGCATTGATATCATATATCAACTCATCCGAGCATGGCCATGCATTTTCTAAGTCTCACTCTATTAAGGGGCCCGAAGATATCACGCCTATTACATAGGAGGGATAAATCCCATCTTGATCATACAAATCCCTCCGCATGATATGTGACATACCCAATGACCTCCTTCAAGTTCACTCAGTTACGAGCAACAAAGGAAAGTATCAAAGTATATGACTCACATGTAGGGAACCTTGATGATCTTAGGTCAAAGGACTACATATACCATGATCACTATGAGAATCACTTATGACACTCATATAACGATCCATGTAGTGTTCTCATGGTGGGTCGGTCCAGTACACAAGTTCTCCAACTTGTACCCATATGTAGACTACATATCTCATATTAGTCTCCACGTATGCTAGTCGTTATGTATTATTGCAACCCGCTCCACAATAATACTAGACCAGGGACATTTAAGAATATCATTATTCTAGGGTTACGATTATGTTTGTTAAGTTACGCAGAAACAAAATAACAAACATAATTGCTGGATTAATGCCTTAATAAAATATCATGACTCAATGTGCAAAAATACAATCATCTCATGATTGGCTTTTGGGCACAACACTAACAGGCTCCCCAGATGGTGAGGGGCGTGCTCACTCAGGCTTCCTTCAAGATAGTTGCCGAGGAGTGTGCCTCCGAGGATGCCCTTGCCGCTAAGGTCTCCGAGAATACTGCCCAGGTAGTTCTTCAGGCTTCTTCATTTTCTTTTTTTGTCTAAGTGTTTTGGCTTTCCTTGTGTAAATTTCACTAAGTACCTTTTTTTTTTGTAGCTCCTAGGGTATAGTGGATACCTTCGAGCTTGGGCAGCAAAGCAGTCTTTGATCCGAGCTTGCGTCGAAGATAAATTAGCGTAAGCAAAGGTCTTCTGCGCTAACTCGGTTGTGACGAACACCGAGTTGAGCCGAATAGCCAAGGAGAGGGTTGCCATGCTTCGGGAGGAATTCTTGAAGGGCCAAGAGGAGCTCTTGAAGGATTTCTCCAAGAAGATGTTTGACCTTGGTGAGAAGGTTGTGAGCTTATCCTCGGCCAATGAGGCCCTTCAGAAGGAAAAAGAAAAAGAGGCTGCCCTCCTGACGAAGGCTCTCCTGACAACACCGAACTTCAAGCCAAGGTCAACTCATTGAAGAAGGATTCAAAGAAGAAGAAGAAGATAAAAGAGCTAGAGAAGGAGGTTGCAGATCTTCAGAATGAGGTTAATGACTTGGACGTTGAGAAAGACAAGGCCGTTCAGGCAACCAAGGTTGCCTTTCAGGACGGCTTTTGCCTAGCTCGTCAGCAAGTTCTGAAGGAATATCCGGACCTCGACCTTTCCTTCTTGGCTGCCCTGGATATTCCCGAGGGCCCTCGGTGGACTTGGTCGAAGATCGAGCTCGTCAACCTGCCGTTTGCCCCTCATCTTGCACCGAAGGCGGCGGCCAAAGACACAGGAGCCGGAGCTTCCCATGACGCCGGGGTCCCTTAGATATTCTAGGGCCTTTGCTTTGTTCTTTTCTTTGTATTTTTCTTCTTGTAACCTTCTCCTTGTACCAAGACCTTCTTCAATAAATTTTCCTTCATAATTTGGTTAAGTCTTTTGAGCAATTTTTGTTTCCCAGTTGTCCCAACCACTTTCGGTCAAGGGACTTCGGAAAGGTATATTTTACTCGTTTCATCGGCCAACCTTCGGGTAAATGTTCGTTGGTGGTGAAGTTCCCTTAGGCCAATTTTAGCCTGCCCTTGTCAGCCGTACTCGATAGACTTCGGTCCTACACGTGACTTTTAGGAGTGCGTGATGAAGCTTTGTCCGGCGAGCACTGTCAGATAGGGGAAAACATTTGTACTTAGAAAAAATTTCTAACTTGTTGAATTTCTCACCAAAAATTCTAAGTATAGAATTTCTTTTAAGGCATCCGAGTTCCATGTATTTTTCAGTTCTTCCCCTTCGGTGTCGCCAAGCTTGTATACTCCCTTTCAAACCTCGTTTAGGACCAAGTAAGGCCCTTTCCAGTTTGGCCGAAGTGCCCCATAGGACGGTTTTTGGGGTTCAAACTCGGCCTTTCGAAAGACGAGGTCTCTTTTCCTAATTTCTTTTGGCCTAACACGCAGGTTTACGCTCATGGCCACCCTTTGCTGAAATGCCTCTCTTCCGAGCTCGGCCACTTCTCGGTGTTCGTCAACTAGGTCGAGCTTAGTTCTCAACCTGAGGTCGTTTCCTCTTTCATCGAACACTTGTATTCTAACTGATGGACGTACTATTTCAATAGGGATAATGGCTTCTGTACTGAAGATAATTGAGAAAGGTGTCTCCCCGTGCCCCTCGGAGTGTTGTCTAATAACTCCACAGTACACTAGGAAGTTCTCCTGGCCATTCTCCTTTTGCTTCCCCCAACCTCTTTTCCAGTCCCTCTTTTGTAGTTCTGTTGGCTACCTCTACTTGTCTGTTGCTCTGGGGCTGAGCTAGCAGAGTGAAGTGCATTTTTATTCCATAGTTGTTGACGAATTCTTGGAATCCCTTGTCCATAAACTGGGAACCATTATTAGCCACTGTCACTGTTGGTATGCCAAATCTGCATATCATGTTCTTCTAGATGAACTTTCGTATATCCTTTGCCGAAATAGTTGCCAAGGGCTCTGCCTCCACCCACTTAGTGAAGTAGTTTGCTACTATTACATAAAACTTCACTCCTCTAGGCGCTGTCAGGAGAGGCCTAATGAGGTCTATGCCCCATACTGCAAAGGGATAAGGGTGATCTGCCGGGGTTATCTACTCCGAAAGGCAGCCTTTGGGTGCTGGCGTGTCTTTGGCCATTTTCACACTTCTTGGACAAATTGTCTTGCACCCTTTTTACCGATACATCTCTGTAACGAACTTGCGTACCCTTGCTGGTATGATTCCTCCTCAATTAGGAAATATCGTCCGGAACATCTTCGCACTTTTTCACCGCTTGATGAGGATTTTCAGGACTCTTTGGTTATGAGATACCTTTTTGTAGGATCTTTCCACCCTTTGTCCAAGGTTACTATACTAAGTGTTGCCATGTTTGGATGGCCCAACACTTTGGTAACCAAATTTGATTGCTTTAGCGGCCTCCCTACCCTCGGGCCCCCGAAGGACTACTCCAGCGCCATGATGTTCTGCGCTCGAGGTTCCATCGACAAGGAGTTTCCACTCTGGATCTACCTTTGCTCGGTCTTCCTCGTTGGTTTCAGCATTTTCTATTTCTAGGATTTCAGCAATGAAGTCTGCTAGTGCCAGGGCTTTCATTGCCCTTCTCGGCTCGTACGCGATATCGTACTCTCCGGGTTCGATGCACCATTTTGATAATCTTTCCAAATGCTCTACTCTTTTCATGATGTCGCGTAGAGGCCGGTTAGTCCAGACAGTGACAGCGTGTCCTTGGAAGTAGGGTCGCAACCTTCTGCCTGCGAGTACCGAGGCGTAGATGGCCTTTTGGAGTGATGGGTATTTGACCTCGTTGCCGAGGAGATGGCGAATTTTTCTTCGGGTGAAGAACTCCTTCAACGGGGAGCTCTGGATTCTTTTGACCCTGTTTCTCCCGCCGGTTGCATTCCAAGAGGTATGCTTCCTGTCGAGAACTCGTCTTGCTGACCTCCACTTCCCGAACTCCTGTGAATTGACGTGGGACTCTTCTCCTGATGAAGTACTCGTGAGGAGGACCCTTAGCCCAGATTTGGCATCGGCCATCTTCGGTCTCACTGCTGTATCATTTCGGCCACGACTGAGCATGGGAACTCATGCAGGAAGCCCATGGTAATAGTCAGAGGACGTTCATCCTCGAGCAGGGAAGTCCATGCTGCAGTTGTTTGGTTACCAGTTGAACCTCTGGCGGGGACGAGGACCTCGGAAGCCCCTTGTCCTTAGAACGCCAAGTTTCAACAACGACGACCTGGGAGTGGTTTCCCACAGACGGCACCAAATGATGGCCGGCAACATCTTTGTCACATGAGACGGTGAGGCAGATAAGGACTTCCGGTATGGGAGAGCGCCCAGTTGAAGGGATTCCTCAGGAGTACCTACCTAAAACACTCAAAAAACAGGGGTTAGGAGGTCCCCGGAGTGATTTTCTGGGAAGGAGCTTCTGACACCCAAGTCAGTGCTTTGGGGGGTGGAGAGGGGGTAGTAAGGACAAAAGGCTCTTGCCTGTCGAGTTTTCTTGAGGGTGGAAAGGAGATGAGGATCCCCTATTGAGACCATTCCCCTGATATATATAAGAGGGGGTAAGCCCTTCAGATTGTGACACGTGTACGGATGGATACCATCCGTACTTCTGGGTGTGGGGGCCCCTAGCCACCTGCAGGCTCCTCGGGCTATGAGCTGAGGCAAGCATACCCATACATGACAAGACGTAGGCAGTGGCGGTGCGTCAGAGTGCATATGAGGATGGCGTGCAGGGCGTGCGGGCGTAATGTCAGAGACTCCTTAATGGCTCCTGCCGTACCTCCGAGGTTTCTTTGGTTGATGTCTCACTTCGTAGTAAAGGGCCTTTTCCTGAAGTCATACTGGTACTTCGGGGAATTCCCTAGCTCCGAAGTTACTCCTTCGGGGGGCTTTCTCCTGCAGAAGGTGGCTGGTCCTTCTCCCCCGAAGCTGGTTCGGTCGCCTTCCCGAGGGAGGTGATACGCTAGTTTTTTGAGGTTGGTATTGGCGGGCTGCCGAGATCGTGTACCTCAGGTGTCTGATTCCCTCCTTTCCGGGGTCCTCAGGTGACCGGGGCGATAGCACTTTGGCTATCACATGCCCCCCCTCGGAAAGCCGGAGTGGAAGCTTCGGCTAGTGGTCCTTTTGGGGGCGCTTTTCAGGACTCGGAGTGTGACGTTCGCAGGGGAAGCACTTCGCCACCTAGGGGATAAGCCTTGTCCGGACAGGTGTTACCTGTCTGCCCTTTGGTGTTCTCGAGATACCCAACTTCTTTACTTTTCCTGCCATAGGCTGGTGGACCGTCGCGTCTTGAAACTAGGCGTGTCAGTCTGGAGCGGCGCGCCCGGGTTTTCGGGATGTCAGAAAATGCGTCCTAGTTTCTCGTGACGGGCGACACGTGGCAGGTGCTGGTTGGGGTTAGTCATGCCGGTTACGGTGGGCACGTCTTTTCACGCGCGAAGGGCAATTATGGCGACGCTTCACCTTCGCGAAGCAATTATGACGCCCCTCCGGCTACCCTTCCTCGATCTATATAAGCCCCCTTCTGTCATACTCTTCATTTGTTTTTCTTTGCTCTCGCTTTGCTCTCGTCTGCTTTCGTGCCTTTTCTTCCTTTTTTGCGGCGGCATTAACGGCGGCGCCACTTCCGGCCACCTTTCACGACGGCGTCCACAAACCCTGATTTCGGCAAGACTTTTGGTGGGTTCCGACTCTAGAGATCCTTCGGTTTCTGCTTTTCTTCTAGCTTCCCGAAGTCATTTTTCTTCTTTCCGAAGTCTCTTTTTTGGCCAACCATGTCTTCGCCTATCCCCGAGAGCTGGCAACCTCTTATGTCTCACCCTTGTTGCTCCACTTCTGAGAAATTAGAGAAGTGGACAACCAAATTTTTCCTTCCCTCCTACGCCACCACAAGGTTACCCCCCCTCGGTCACTTTAGCTTTATGAACCGGGACGACGAGGTTACCATTTTTCGAGCCCAACTGAAGGCCAGACTTCGGTTTCCCCCTGCGAAGATGATTTGTGACTTTTGCCAATTCCATGGCATAGCCGTGAATCAGCTTCCTCCCAACTCATACTGCTATTTCAACGCCTTTCTCTGCATGTGCGGGGTCTTCGGGGTAGAACCCCATTTTATCCTGTTCATGCAGTATTACAAGCTCTATCCGGTCCCGAAGGGTGGCTTTTATTTCATGCTACCTCGGGGATCTGGGAGCAAAAAATTCATGTTCACCTTCGCTACCAAAGATAGCTGGCGAGGGTGGCAAAGGAAGTTCTTCTTCCTAAAGGTGGCGGAGGCCTGGTCGCATGTTCCGACTAAGTGGGCTTGGGGGAAGCTGGAGACGGATGTCGTCGATCCTAAGAAGTTGCTAACTCCCGAGTTGGCAGCGAGGTTTGCGGACTTCGACAGACGTATCCGTGCTGTCGCCGACTGGGATGCCGAGGTCCCTCCACGCTCCCTCTACCCCTTCCCCATCATGTGGAAGCTCATGACCGAGGAGGTCCTTCGGGAGTTGGGGGTAGTTAAGGAGCATAAGACGGATCTCGGCATGCCAGCTCCTGCCATCGAGGGGAAGGAGTCCTGGCTAGTGAAGCTCCTTCGGGGGGAGCTCACTTACACAGCCTTTTTCGAAAGTGAGTTTTCTTTCAAATTTTTCAGTATAAGTATCTGTCTGGACTCACACTGATGTTTTCCTTCTTTTTCAGAGATGGGCGATGAGTCTGCTGCCTATTATAAGTCTTTCTTCCTTGGTCAGGCCGAGAATGGGGAACAAACGAAGAAGGGCGTCTCCAAGAGGTGCAAGACTACTGGGAGCGGACCATCTTTGGCCAAGAAGACGAAGAAGGACACCTTCTTCCACCCCCGGAAGATGTGGCGAAGGTCGGCAGTGACATTGCAACTTCCACCAAGCCTGAAACTCCCGCCGAGCCTGAAACTCCTACCGAGCTAGATACTACTACCGAGGTTCCTGCTGGGGTGGTTACTATTGCTGCTGCTTTAAGTCCCGCCATATCAGTGGATCTTTTGGGCTCTTTGGCAAGGAGTCCTTCTACCGAGGAGTTGGAAAAATGCCGTAAAGACAAAGGCAAATATATTCCTTCCGACGTGGAGGATGTCTGGGACTCCGATGATGACGTTGCTGAGGTTGCGCCCGGTTTGTCTCCTACCCCTTTTTAGTACTCATATCCTCATAAGTTGCATAGTTAAGGAGCTTTGTCTGACTTACGCTTTTAACTTTCCAAAGGATCTGGCGCCCTCAGCTTGGATGGTTGAGCATGCCCGAAGGCGGGCTCCTCGGGATTCCCATATCCCGAAGGACAAGGTTCCAAGGGAGCCGTCTGGTCTTTCACAGAGGACATGAATCTGTTCTCCGAGGATTGCCGGGAAATGGCTCCCCAGATGGCGAGGGGCGTGCTCACTCAAGCTTCCTTTAAGGCAGTTGCCGAGGAGTGTGCCTTCAAGGATGCCCTTGCCGCTAAGGTCTCCGAGCATGCTGCCCAGGTTGTTCTTCAAGCTTCTTCATTTTTCCTCCTACTTTTTTTGTCTAAGTGTTTTGGCTTTCCTTGTGTAAATTGATGGGTTTCGAGAGCCAAACAGGGCAGCGGAATTTAACCGAAACCTCCAGGATCCAAGTGAAACGGGGTAAACCGGGTGTTCAAAAATTTTCATACCTAATTTTCAGTTGAGATCTCTCACTCAACTGTAGAGTCGAATCACAAAACCTGAACAGTTGACATGTTCAGGCTCTCTATGGTATCTACACGAGCATCTTGGGATCACCACGCTTCTACCATGTCCCGGCAGATGCATTTCTCTTGCGCTCGCAGTGCTAGCTTGCGTCCTCCAAGGAATTGCAAGAGAAGAGTGTGGCTGTCCCTTTTGGAGGCTAGGGCAAGGAGACCTGCGAATTTCTCACTAGAAGTTGTATTTATAGTGAGACTCAACTTCTAGGCCTAATGGATTCCAAAGCCCTAATCCAATTAGGATTTAATTTCGGGCTTAATAATGGCTCAACTTTTTGGCCCATTATTAATACGAAATTAAGGTGAAACCATAACCCAAATAATTAGCGCATGCACTCTAATGATCCAAATAGCTCTATGTGTGCAACCCAATAGGCTCTTGCCACGTTGGCAATGATCATAAATCACATTAATGATCATAAGCAATGAGCGGTGTCTAGCAACACATCATTGCTACCCCAGTGACAAGATTGTCGATGATTCGACTAAACCTTTATGATCATCACCGATATATGCCATTGTCCCTTTGCCCAAGATATCCAGACTAAGCACGAGACATGGAATGTGTCACTCTCATATAGCCCAATCTTTGGTTTCTTGATTACCGAGTAGACCAACTTAAACTGATGGCATTGATATCATATATCAACTCATCCGAGCATGGCCATGCATTTTCTAAGTCTCACTCTATTAAGGGGCCCGAAGATATCACGCCTATTACATAGGAGGGATAAATCCCATCTTGATCATACAAATCCCTCCGCATGATATGTGACATACCCAATGACCTCCTTCAAGTTCACTCAGTTACGAGCAACAAAGGAAAGTATCAAAGTATATGACTCACATGTAGGGAACCTTGATGATCTTAGGTCAAAGGACTATATATACCATGATCACTATGAGAATCACTTATGACACTCATATAACGATCCATGTAGTGTTCTCACGGTAGGTCGGTCCAGTGCACAAGTTCTCCAACTTGTACCCATATGTAGACTACATATCTCATATTAGTCTCCACATATGCTAGTCGTTATGTATTATTGCAACCCGCTCCACAATAATACTAGACCAGGGACGTTTAAGAATTTCATTATTCTAGGGTTATGATTATGTTTGTTAAGTTAAGCAAAAACAAAACAACAAACATAATTGTTGGATTAATTCCTTAATAAAATATCATGACTCAATGTGCAAAAATACAATCATCTCATGATTGGCTTTTGAGCACAACACTAACATAAATTTCACTAAGTACCTTCTTTTTTGTAGCTCCTGGGGTATAGTGGATACCTTCGAGCTTAGGCAGCAAAGCAGTCTTCAGTCCGAGCTTGGGCGGAAGATAAATTAGCAAAGGCCAAGGTCTTCTACGCTAACTCAGTTGTGACGAACATCGAGTTGAGCCAAATAACCAAGGAGAGGGTTGCTAAGCTTTAGGAGGAATCCTTGAAGGGCCAGGAGGAGCTCTAGAAGGATTTCTCCAAGAAGATGCCTGACCTTGGTGAGAAGGTTGGGAGCTTATCCTCGGCCAACGAGGCCATTCAGAAGGAGAAAGAAGAAGAGTCTGCTCTCCTGACGAAGGCTCTTGCTGACAACGCCGAACTTCAAGCCAAGGTTGACTCACTGAAGAAGGATTCAAAGAAGAAGAAGAAGATAAAAGAGCTAGAGAAGGAGGTTGTAGATCTTCAAAACGTGGTTAATGACTTGGACGTCGAGAAAGACAAGGCCGTTCAGGCGACCAAGGTTGCCTTTTAGGACTGCTTCTACCTAGCTCGTCACCAAGTTCTGAAGGAATATCCGGACCTTGACCTTTCCTTCTTGGCTACCTGGATATTCTCGAGGGGCCTCGGCGGACTTGGTCGAAGATCGAGCTCCTCAACCTGCCGTTTGCCCCTCTTCCTGCACCAAAGGCGGCGGCCGAAGACACAGGAGCCGGAATTTCCCATGACGCCGGGGTCCTTTAGATATTCTAGGGCCTTTTCTTTCTTCTTTTGTTTGTATTTTTCTTCTTGTAACCTTCTCCTTGTACCAAGACCTTCTTCAATAAATTTTCCTTCATAATTTGGTTAAGTCTTTTGAGCAATTTTTGTTTCCCAGTTGTCCCGACCACTTTTGGTCAGGGGACTTCGGAAAGGTATATTTTGCTCGTTTCATCGGCCAACCTTCAGGTAAATGTTCATTGTTGGTGAAGTTCCCTTAGGCCAATTTTAGCCTTCCCTCGTCAATAGTACTTGATAGACTTCAATCTCGTACGTGACTTTCAGGAGTGCGTGCTTCAACTTTGTTCGGCGAGCACTCTCAGATAGGGGAAAACTTCTGTACTTAGAAAAAATTTCTAACTTGTAGAATTTCTCACCTAAAATTCTGAGTATAGAATTTCTTTTAAGGCATCCGAGTGCCATGTATTTTTCAGTTCTCCCCCTTCGGTGTCGCCAAGCTTGTATACTCCCTTTTGGACCTCATTTAGGACCAAGTAAGGCCCTTTCCAGTTTGGCCGAAGTACCTCATGGGACGGTTTTTGGGGTTCAAACTCGTCCTTTCGGAAGATGAGGTCTCCTTTCCTAATTCCTTTTGGCCTAACACGCAGGTTTGCACTCATGGGCACCCTTTGCTGAAAGGCCTTTCTTCCGAGCTCGGCCACTTCTCTGTGTTTGTCAACTAGGTCGAGCTTAGTTCTCAACCTGAGGTCGTTTCCTTTTTTGTCGAACACTTGTATTCTAACTGATGGCCGTACTACTTCAATAGGGATAATGGCCTCCATACTGGAGATAAGTGAGAAAGGTGTTTCCCCTCGTGGCCACTCCGGGTGTTGTCTGATAACTCCACAATACACTAGGAAGTTCTCCTCGCCACTCTCCATTTGCTTCCCCCAACCTCTTTTCCAATCCCTCTGTTGTAGTTCTGTTGGCTACCTCCACTTGTCCGTTGCTCTGGGGCTGAGCTAATGGGGCAAAGTGCGTTTTTATTCCGAAGTTGGTGACAAATTCTCAGAATCCCTTGACCATAAACTGGGAACCATTATCGGCCACTATCACCGTTGGTATGCCAAATCTGCATCTCATGTTCTTCCAGACTAACTTTTGTATATCCTTTGCCGAAATAGTTGCCAGGGGCTCTGCCTCTACCCACTTAGTGAAGTAGTCTGCTGTTATTACGCAGAACGTCACTCCTCCAGGTGCTGTCGGGAGAGGCCTGATGAGGTCTATGCCCCATACTGGAAAGGGGCAAGGGTGATCTGCTGGGGTTATCTACTCCGAAGGCAGCCTTTGGGTGCTGGCGTGTCTTTGGCCATTTTCACACTTCCTGGACAAATTGTCTTGCACCCTTTTATCGATACATCTCTGTAACGGACTTGCGTACCCACGCTGGTATAATTCCTCCTCAATTAGGAAATATCGTTCGGAACTTCTTTGCACTTTTCACCACTTGATGAGGATTTTCGGGACTCTTTGGTTGCGAGATACCTCTTTGTAGGATCTTTCCACCCTTTCTCCAAGGTTACTATACTTAGCGTTGCCATGTCCGGATGGCCCAACATTTTGGTAACCAAATTTGATTGCTTTAGCGGCCTCCTTGCCCTCGGGCCCCTGAAGGACTACTCCAACGCCCTGATGTTCTACGCTCGAGGTTCCATCGATAAGGAGTTTCCACTTTAGATCTACCTTTGCTCGGTCTTCCTCGTTGGTTTTAGCATTTCTATTTCTGGGATTTCGGCAATGAAGTCTACCAGTGCCTGGGCTTTCATCGCCCTTCTCGGCTCATAGGCGATATCGTACTCTCTGGGTTTGATGCACCATTTTGATAATCTTTCCAAATGCTCTACTCTTTTCATGACGTCGCGCAGAGGTAGGTTAGTCCGGACAGTGATAGCGTGTCCTTGGAAGTAGGGTCGCAACCTTCTACTTGCGAGTACCAAGGCGTAGATGGCCTTTTGGAGCAATGGGTATCTAACCTCATTGCCGAGGAGATGGTGACTTTTCTTCGGGTGAAGAACAGCTTCGACGAGGAGCTCTGGATCATTTTGACCCTATTTCTCCCGCCGGTTGTGTTCCGAGAGGTACGCTTCCCGTTGAGGACTTGTCTCGCTGATCTTTGCTTCCTGAACTCCTATGAATTGACGTGGGACTCTTCTCCTGATGAGGAACTGGTGAGGAGGGCCTTCATCCCAGATTTGGCTACGGCCATCTTCGGTCTCACTGCTGTGTCATTTCGGCCATGACAGAGCATGGGAACTCATACAGGAAGCCCATGGTAATAGTCAGAGGGCGTTCGTCCTCGAGCAGGGAAGTCCCTACTACAGTTGTTCGGTTGCCGGTTGAACCTCTGGCGCGGACGGGGACCTCGAAAGTCCCTTGTCCTTAGAACGCCAAGTTTCAACAGCGATGACCTGGAAGTGATTTCCCACAGACGGTGCCAAATGATGGCCGGCGGCATCTTCGTCACGTGAGACGGTGAGGCCGAGAAGGACTTTCGGTATAAGAGAGCGCCCCGTTGTGGAGATTCCTCCGGAGTACCTCCCTGAAACACTTAGGAAACATGGGTTAGGAGGTCCCCAGAGTCTTTTTCCGGGGAGGAGCCTTTGACGCCCAAGTCAGTGCTTTGGGGGGTGGAGAGGGAGCACTAAGGACAAAAGGCTCTTGCCTGCCGTGCTTTCTTGAGGGTGGAAAGAAGAGGATCCTCTCTTGAGACCATTCCCCTGATATAGATAAGAGGGGGTGAGCCCTTCAGATTGTGACACTTGTACGGACGGATACCATCCGTACTTCTGGGTGTGGGGGCCCCTAGCCTCCTGCAGGCTCCTCGGGCTACGAGCTGAGGCAAGCATAGCCCTACATGACAAGACGTAGGCAGTGGCGGCACATCAGAGTGCGTATCACGGCAGCATGCAGGGTGTGCGGGCGTAATGTCAGAGACTCCTTAATGGCTCATGCCGTACCTCCGAGGTCCCTTTGGTTGATGTCTTACTTCGGAATGAGGCGCCTTTTACCGGAGTCATACTGGTACATCGGGGAATTCCCTAGCTCCAAAGTACTCCTTCAGGGGGCTTTCTCCTGCAGAAGGTGGCTGGTCCTTCTCCCCCGAAGCTGGTTCGGTCACCTTCCCGAGGGAGGCAATACGCTAGTTTTTTGAGGTTGGTACTGGCGGACTGCCGAGATCGTGTACCTCAGGTGTCTGATTCCCTCTTTTCTGGGGTCCTCAGGTGGTCGGGGTGATAGCACTTTGGCTATCACAAATCAATGGATTTTGTAGTGGGAATGCCACTGACAAGAGGGAAGCATGATGCCATATGGGTCATTGTAGATAGATTGACCAAAGCAGTTCACTTCCTTCCCATGAATCTTACTGATTCTTGGGAGTAACTAGCACAACTCTATATAAGAGAAATAGTGAGATTTCATGGAATACCTGATGACATTGTGTCAGATAGGGACCCTATGTTTGTTTCTAGGTTTTGGAAGTCCCTACATCAGGCATTGGGCACTAAGCTCAAGTTTAGTTCTGCTTACCATCCACCAACTAATGGACAGATAAAAAGAACCATACAGACTTTGGAAGACATGTTGAAGTGCTGTGTAATTAACTTCTAGGCTGAGTAGGATGTACATCTACCACTAATAGAGTTTTCCTATAATAATGGCTATCATTCAGTGATAGGAATGGCTCCTTATGAAGCCTTGTATGGTAGAAAATGTATTACTCCTCATTGCTGGATCAGCCAGAGGACAAATTGGAGTTAGGACCAGACATTATTAAGGAAACTACAGAAAAAATAAAACTGATCCAAGCTAGGATCAAGACTACAAATGATAGGCAGCAAGCCTATGCCAACCTAAAAAGGAGAAGAGACCTGGAATTTCAGGAGGTAGATTGGGTGTGGCTCAAGGTTTTTCCCATGAAGGTAGTAATCAGATTTGGAAAGAAGGGAAACTAGCACCCAGATATGATGGGCCATATTAAATACTGGCCAAAGTTGGAAATGTGGCTTATCAGGAAGACTTGCCACCAGAACTTGGTAACATACATAATGTATTTCATGTGAGCTTACTCAAGAAATATGTTCCAAGTTCCAAGCAGATGGAGGTACCTACTAGTGTCACTGTGGCACCAAACCTTTCTTATGAGGAAGTGCCAATTCAGTTCCTGGCAAGGGATACTAGGAAATTAAGAAGCAGATCTCCATGATTAAAGTTCGGTGGAGTAATCATACTCCAAAAGAGGCAACCTGGGAAGTAGAACAGGATATTGCCAACAAGTACCCTCAATTGTACCCTAGACTGGTGAAGAATTTGGAGGACCAAATTGTCTAAGGAGGGAGGAATTGTTAGGACCACCCTTCAGTACTTGGCTAAGGCCAAGAAAAATAAGAAACATACAATTAAATACGAGAGGGACTCAATTGAACAAGGTAATAGTGAAGTGAATGCAAGACTTCAAAAGTATGTGCCTTAAGTTCACTTAAATGGAAGACTATGTTGAGTTTGGCAGGAAATAAAGTTGGAGGACTACAATGCACACTTGAACTAGTTATGCTATTGAAACTATGAAACTTAAACTAGAAGTTTCGGCCATGCAAAGAAGTGCAAGGAGAAAGGAATAATTAGACCAAATTGTTTTCGGTGACTTGATGGCCGGCTATGATGATGTCTTCCACCATGTCATGAATTACATAATTTAATTAATAGTTAGTGTTTTGGTTTGGCCAAAATATGCATGGGTTAATGACCATTTCCAGCCATTTTAATTAAAGCTTGGCAATGTAAGCCATGAAGCAAGATTTGTGCCGAAATGATCATGCATTATGGTGACTAAAATGAAGGCATGGAGACTTGAGGGGCAAAGTGAGCCATGCAAAATAGTTTAGGACCAAGAGCAGAATTAAGCCATTTTTGGTACAAGTGGCTATAACCGATTAAGCATGATTGCACATAGTAAATAAAATAACTAGTTTCGGCCAAGGATTCCATTTGTGTTCTTGACCGAGTTTTGAAGGCTTTTGGTTGTTCTTGAAATGTTCTTGCCTTTTTGCTGCCGAAACCATGGTCATTTGTTGAAGATTGAAGCTTGAAGGCAAGAATCAAGCTTGTCTTCCTTGATTTCAGGCTAAGGTGACTTTCTTCTTCCTTTTTCCAAGGTCAATCTTGAATACATACATGGGCCGCTGAGACATTCATGGGTGTTTTGGAATGTTGCTGCCCTCTTCTTAGTGTTTTAGAGAAAAGATGAAAGCTTGAAGGTGTAATCAAGCTTGGAGGCAAGGGAAGTGGAAGAAAAAGTGAAGTTCACCCTCAGTCTTGAAGTGTTCAAGCTAACCCGAGACTATTCAAGCTCGTATTTGAGGTAGGGTTCACTAATTTTCTTGTTTGCTTGGTAATATACCATGATTTAAGTGATAAAAGTGGCTAAGTGATGGTTAATTATGCTAAATGACCTCAGTTACTTGATAAGCTTATTGAGATGATTTGGTTCTTGATTATTGATTAGCTAATCAACTATTGGCATGTGCTAGAAATCCTAGTGAATGAGGCCAATTTGCTAGGCATTTCTGAGCTCTAGTGGATGTGGACTAAAGTGGTGAAGTATTATGTGCAATGGTGCACAAGGGCACATGCTATGGTTTTGGCCGAATGGTCATTGTGGTGTGTGAATGTGTACCTTGTGTGCTTGGTTGTTGATTGTGCTTGCTAATCCTTTTTTTTCGTGTATACTCTTGCTTATATGTCCCAGTTATGCTAGCATGTTATATATTATTGTGGTTTGGATGTCTTTATGTCTTGTTTGCAAGGTATTATAAGCTTCAGGAGGTTAAGTCTAGAGTTTGATACTCGGCTTAACTAAATAAACTCTTAATTGAGTTGTTATGGTAGTGAACTCTACTGAGTAAATTTTACTCATTGCCCATACTTTTGTGTTTCAGGGAAGGATACACAGCTTGAGTAGTCTTTGCTTGGTTTACTAGCCTGTTTGTGAGTAGTGCTTGTGTGCTAAGGTATCTGCCAAAGATGTGCTTGGCTTGATTAAGCTATTACATTTACAGGTCTTTGTTCAAGGTTTCGCCGAAACTTATGTTCTAAGTTTTGCAGGCCTAGTTAGTGTGGGATACTTCTAGGACTGCAGCTATGGATGTGTGGACTGTTGCTCTTATAGCGGTCTTTACCTTCATGGCTATGAACATGGCCATAGGTCTTGTCTTGCGGTGTGTCTTGCTCTATGGCACACTCAAGGTACTTTTTGGTGAGTAGGTAACTTGGGTTGGAAGCATGACTCGGTGGAGTGACCATGGGCTAGTAATGGTTTGGCAAAGTTAGGAGTACCCTTGTAGACTACTCTTTCCCTTTGTGTATATGGTTGTAGCCTCGGGTTTCCTTAGGTTTTGATGTAATGGAAGTGTTTTGTTTACCAAGTATGCTTGGTTATGCTGGATTTTGCTTATGTATATACTAAATACTCATGGGCCAGTTCATGGCATGTTTATGTAAATGTTGGATGTCTTTTCTGGGTAAGAACTCTTATGTGCCATTCATGGCTGAATGCTTATGTGCATCTAAACTTGAAATTTCAAACCTTATGGTATTATGGGCTTCTTGGTTGTCATGTAATAAGTAGCACAGTTGATCAACACACATCCTAGACACTTAAATATAAAAGTGTTTGCCTTGCTTGGAATGCAAGTTGTTTCTTCCAGCTTTACTTGTACCGCAAGTTAGCAGTTGTGAATGTTGCTTGCATTGCAAGTAATTATACAGGCACCTAAAAGCCTCCTGGGCCACCTCCCAGGTCCAATACCTTAAGAAAATAAGACTTAAAGTACACTAGTAAAGGTTGGCGGAATTTGGAAGTTAATAACAACACTTAGGAAACCTCTTAATTGGCAACTCTAACCAAGAAAGGGGTGAGTGTTATAGAGGATGAATGGGCCAGGGCCTGTGTGGGGTGTGACAAATATCACTCAGGTACTTTCAGGGCCAACCATAAGTTAGTATTGTGCCCAAAAGGCCAATCATGAGGTGATTGTATTTTTACACATTGAGTCATGATTTTTTGTTAAGTTATTAACATAGCAATTATGTTTGTTGTTTTGTTTCTGCGTAACTTAATAAATATAATTGTAACCCTAGAATAATGATTTTCTCAAACGTCCCTAGTCTAGTATTATAGTGGAGTGGGTTGCAATAATACATAACGACTAGCATATGTGGAGACTAACATGAGATATGTAGTCTACATATGGGTACAAGTTCGAGAACTTGTGTACTAGACCAACTCACCATGAGAACACTACATGGATCATTATATAAGTGTCATAAGTGATTCTCATAGTGATCATGGTATATGTAGTCCTTCGACCTAAGATCATCAAGGTTCCTTGCATGTGAGTTACATACTTTGATACTTTCCTTTGTTGCTCATAATTGAGTGAACTTGAAGGAGGTCATTGGGTATGTCACATATCATGCGGAGGGATTTGTATGATCAAGATGGGATTTGTCCCTCCTATGTAACGAGAGTGATATCTTCGAGCCCCTTGATAGAGTAAGACATAGAAAAATGCATGGTCATGCTCGGATGAGTTGATATACAATATCAATGTCATCAGTTTAAGTTGGTCTACTCGGTAATCAAGAAACCAAAGATTGAGCTATACGAGAGTGACACATTCCATGTCTCGTGCTTAGTATTGATATCTTGGACAAAGAGACAATGGCATATATCGATGATGATCATAAAGGTTTAGTTGAATCACCGACAATCTTGTCACTTGGGTAGCAATGATGTGTTGCTAGACACCACTCATTGCTTATGATCATAAATGTGATTTATGATAATTGCCAACGTGGTAAGAGCCTATTTGGTCGCACACATAGAGCTGTTTGGATCATTAGAGTGTATGGGCTAACTATTTGGGTTATGGTTTCACAATAATTTCGTATTAATAATGGGCCCAAAAGTTGAGCCATTATTAAGCTCAAAATTAAAGCCTAATTGGATTAAGGCTTTGAAACCCATTAGGCCTAGAAGTTGAGTCTCACTATAAATACAACTCTTAGTGAGAAATTCACTGGTCTTCTTGCCCTAACCACCCAAAAGGACAGCCGTACTCTTTTTTTGCAATTCCTTGGAGGACGCAAGCTAGCACTGTGAGCCCAAGAGAAACGCATCTACCGAGATGTGGTGGAAGTGTGGTGATCCCGAGAGGCTTGTGTGGATACCATAGAGAGCTTGAACACATCAACTGTTCAGGTTTTGTGATTCAACTCTACAGTTGAGTGAGAGATCTCAACCAAAAATTAGGTATGAAAATTTTTGAACACCCGGTTTACCCCATTTCACTTGGATCCTGGAGGGTTTCCGTTAAATTCCGCTCCACTGTTTGGCTCCCAAAAGCCAACACCATGTTTAGTTAAGCTTCTTTGGTGAAAAAAAAACCACCACATTTGGTTGATTTTTTTGGAGAGGGTTCCCATAATTAAGCTCCTCGCCTGAAAATTTCTAAGTGTAGAAGTTTTTGAAAGAGTCTGAATGTCATGTGTTTTTCAACTCCTCTTCTTTGGTATTTCCAAGTTTACTGACTCCTGGCTGAACTTCTTCAAGGCCAAATATGGTCCTTCCCAATTTACCTGAAGTACTCCATGGGATGATCTTCGAGATTCCAGTTTAGCCTTTCAGAGAACAAGGTCTCCTTTCTTGATCCCTTTAGGTTTAACATGCAAGTTCATAGGAATGGCTACCCTTTGCTAAAAAGCTTTTCTTTTGAGTTCGGCCATCTCCCTATGTTCATCTATCATATCTAACTTGGTTCTTAAGATAAGGTAGTTCCCTTCTTCATTGAACACCTGTACTCTGATAAACGGTTGCATGACTTCGACAGGAATAATAGCCTCAATGGCAAATACCAGTGAAAAGGGTGTTTCACCAGTAGCTCTTTTAGGAGTTGTTTAATAACTCCATAGTACACTCGAGAGTTCTCCTAGCCATTTTCCCTTGGGTTCTTTCAATCTCTTTTTGAGACCATTTTTTATTGTCCCATTGGACACCTCAACTTGCCTATTTCTTTGAGGATAGGCAACTGGGGCAAAGTGTAATTTTACCACAAGGTTATCCTCTATCAATGAATTGGGAACCCTTATCTGCTACTATCATTCTCGGCACATCAAATCTATATATGATGTTCTTCCAGAAAAACTTCTAGATGTCCTTTGCCAAAATCGTTGCTAGAGGCTTTGCCTCAATCCACTTGGTGAAATAATGTACTGCAACTACACTGAACTGCACTCCCCCTGGGGCGATTGGGAGAGGATCAATGAGGTCAATTCCCCATATAGAAAAGGGGCGAGGGCAGTTAGCCAAGGAGATTGCTTCTAATGGTGCCTTTGGACTAGTGCGTGTCTCTGACATTTTTTACGTTGTTTGATGAACTGCCGATCGCCTTTCTTTAGCGTGGGCCAGAAATATCCTTGCCGAACTAATATTTTTGTAAAGGTGTCAATGCTGATGTAGGAGCCACATACTCCTTCATGAACCTCTTTTAGGACTTCTTGGGCCTCTTCTTCATTGACACATCTTTGGAAGGGGTTGAAGTATCCTTGTCGGTATAATTCTTCCTCAATCAGGAAGTATCTACCTCAACACTTTCACACTTTCGCTGCTCCCACAAGGTCTTCGGGTAATTCCAAAAACATGATATACTTTTTGATAGGATCCTTCCATCCTATGTTCGAAGTTGCAATAGCCATTGCTGCTATCCTCGGGTGATCTAGTAGTTCAGTGGACTCATTTGATTTGGCCAAAATATCCACTTCCACATTATCTTATTAGGTACGTTTTCTATCTGTACCCTGTTGAATTCTTGGATAAGGCCTTTTACCAGATTATGGTATTTCGCCCATTTGGTTCTCTTACACCGTAGTCCTCCGTCATCTGCTAGACCACTAACTAGGAATCACTGTAGGCCTTTAGATTTCTCACACCAACTCTTTTTGCCAATCGCAAGCCTGTTATGAGGGCTACATATTTGGCAGCATTTTTGGTGACATTGAAACCAAATTTGATGGCCTTCATAGCTTCCATTCCTTTAGGTCCACAGAAAATTACTCCAGCTCCCTGGTGTTCATATCCGAGGCACCATCAATGAATAATGTCCACTCAGGTTCATCATCTCTGAGGTTCCCTAGAGTGCCTTCAATTTTAGGAACCTCAATAATGAAATCTGCCAACGCTTGGGCCTTTATTTCCCTCCTTGGCTCATAAGTGATATCGAACTCACTAAGCTCAATGCACCACTTTGATAATCATCCAGAGTGGTCTACCTTCCTTATGACATCTCAAAGAGGTAAGTCACTTTGGACTGTGATGGGAAGTCCTTGGAAATATGGCCAAAGTCTCCTACTTGCCAGTACTAGGGCATATATGGCCTTTTGTGGTAGAGGGTACCTAGCTTTGGCACCGTGTAAGGACTTGCTTACATAGCACATCGGCTACTGCTTCCCTCCCTCTTCCCGCACCAGTATTAAACTTACTACTTTCTTAGTGACCGTGAGGTAGAGGATAAAAGGTTCTTCTTCCCGTGGTTGCCGAACTGTCATCAGACAGGTTAAATAGCTCTTAAGTTCATCCTAAGCCTTTTGGCAATCTTGATTCCAAGCGTGTTCCTTGGTGCCAAAGTTACCTTCATTTTTTTCTATTTTGGTGAACACTTTAAATAATGGTCAACACTGATCTCCACACTTGGAGATGAATCTAGTAAGGGCCGTAATTCATCTCGTAAGCCTCTACACATCCTTGGTCATTGTGTGAGTTTGGAATCCTAGCAAAGCATTCACCTTTTCTAGATTGGTGTCGATTCCTCTTTTAGATACCATAAGCCCGAGGAATTTGCCAGGAGTCACCCCAAACACACTTTTCGGGGTTAAGATAGATTTTGAAATTCCAAAGTTGGTGAAATGTTTCCCCCAAGTCTATGATATGACTACAAGGTATTTTACTTTTAACTATCATATCGTTGACATACACTTCCATATTTTTCTAAATTTGGGAGCCGAGCACCCTATTCATCAGCCTTTGATATGTTGCTCCTGCATTTTTAAGGCCGAAAAGCATTATAACATAACAGTAGGTCCCAACTTCGGTAATGAAGGCAATTTTTTCCTCGTCTTCAGGATCCATCAGAATTTGGTGGTACCTACTAAAAGCATAGAGGAAGCTAAGTAGACTGTATTTGGCAGTAGAGTTTACCAATTGGTCTATTGATGGTAGAGGATATGAGTCCTTTGGATAGGCATCATTGATATTTCGAAAGTTGATGCACATTTGGAGTTTATCATTCATTTCCTCTATGACAACAACAACGTTATAATTGGCTAGTTGTATATTTGCGTGCATTAAAAATTCCATGATACTAGTTGATTAACCTAGAATATGCAAGATACATGTTCTTCATGCTTTGGCTTGGATTAACAAAATTGGAAAAACCACTAACTTCGCCAAAACATTTCCAAAAAAAAAAAAACAAGTTCA
Organism: Aquilaria sinensis; assembly: GCA_005392925.1. Taxonomy (NCBI): domain Eukaryota; kingdom Viridiplantae; phylum Streptophyta; class Magnoliopsida; order Malvales; family Thymelaeaceae; genus Aquilaria; species Aquilaria sinensis. The sequence goes on from SMDT01000095.1 coordinate 110,227, forward strand.
AATAGCCAAAGCATAGAAAATCAACATTTATGTGAGTTTAGTACACATAACAACTGTGTGGGGGCATTCATATATAAAGTAGATTAATGCCCTCACCTAAGAGCAAACCTATAGTCTAGGACTCCTCAAAACATAGACAATGGAGGCAACTAAGAATACTTTATCTACAAGCCTCAACTGAGATCTTCTTAAACTAACTCCCACCTTGGATGCAAGTTCCAGTGGTGAGTAACAAAAGTCCTTGTCCACGTGCTACTAGGCCCTGCAGCCAAAGGAAGACTGTAGTTAGTACTATTACTTAACCAACAAGTTACGGAAGTACACTAGAATAAAAAAGATTCTCAAGTGAAATACCTGCCACAAAAGTAACTACCGTGATAACCCTCAGTGGTTACCCAGCCCAACAACTTCAAAATCTGTACAACATAACTAGGGAGTGAGAATTCAGTAATTCTTAGTAAGGGTCTTCACTATACCTGCAAGAAAATTACTAAGGACTCCACATATGATAATATATGTAAACTATTGTTAGCTCATACAGCCTGAGGGTCTAATATATGCATACACCTATGTCTCTTAAGACCTCTCCTCATCCTGGTCCTTGAGCTATAAAGCATTGCCTTGTCCTCTAGAAAGCTTTGCTTGCCAACCTAACTAGCTATAAATCACTAGTTGAACCTCTCCCTTTTATGTTCTACAAGGTCATTATGGTGGGACAATTGTAGACTATGCCATAAAGACCTTGTAAACTAGGTGCACTAAGGTTTTACCTTGCAACCTCATGGCTAAATGCACGGTTAGGCTACTAAGGATTCTAAACCTTTTCACCCAAGCTAGTGATACCTAGTTTTGATCCTTTGTAAACTAGTTTTCTTGCTTATAGTACAAGTAACCATAAAACTTTACAAAACTCAAGAAAACTTCTAGGTCTTGAAGGTCTTTTGAAAGTCTCAAATTACCCGCAAAATACTTATGCTCCAAGGTACCTTAAGAACCCCCTTAAGTCTCCCCTTGATCTTCCTAGCAAAACATGGAAAATTCAGCCAACATACCTGTGGCGATGGGTTGCCACAGTTGGTAATGAAATACAAATTTTCCTGTAATGGCCACGCATCGCGAGCACTAGTGATGATTGGCGACGTGTTGCCAATACCTGCAAAAACCTAGAAAATTCTCAGTTTCACTACTATGAACTTGGACACTTTCCAAACATATCAAACATGCATGGATAGCATCCAAACTTCACATACATGTAAAACATGTTGCATAGATCACAACCAACTATCACAAGCAAATCTACGATGCATTATAACATCATTCCAATCATCACAAACCTCATAGTCTACCATAATTTAACCTTCCCCACTAACTAATGCTATTGCTAGAACTACTCGAATTCTTCAAGAAAACTTATTCCAATGGCATTAATTGAACCAAAAAACACAACTCCCTTACCTCAACTCCAAGTAACAAGCAAGAATTATGCAAGTCTTTTTCACCAACCAAGTTCCACAAACTCCACCCTAAGTTCCAAGCAAATATGGACACAAAACATCAAGTTACTAACTTCTAACCAACACCTAAGCTCCCTATCAACTAATAAACATGAAATCAATCAAGAACACATTGATTACCTTATATCAAAAATAGGGGATAGAAGGAAATGTGCTTCCAAGCTCCAAAACCATGATTTTATGCTTGAAACAAGCTTCCAATGGCCTATATACTTGTGGTGGCTCCACTTTTCACTTAAATCTCTTGATTTTGAGCTTTAATCGATGAAGAAATGATGGGGTAAAGGATGAACTCGGGTTATGGCAGCCATCCCCCACTTTACCATCTTATAAAGTAAGTTTAAAACCCAAGCCACGCAAGTATTAGACATGGAACACTTAAACCCCCTTCTTTTGGTAACCTTAGTCATTCTTGGTCAATTTTTGTTTATTTCAACTAAGTTTGGATTAAAGTTAAAAGTTAGCTTATAACAACTCATTTTGACCACTTGGGACTTAGCCCGACTTGTAGGGATGAAAAATTACCATTTTGTCCATAAACCTCATTTAGCGCCTTAACCTTCTTGAAACTTAGTGAACTTTGCTAAACTTTTCTATTCTTGCTATGTAAATCTGAATTAAGGTTCCAAACATAATTTAGAGAAATTTACCTTCCTCGGGCATGCTTCCCACTAGGAGAGCCATAACAATAACAATTACCCACTCTGGGTAGTTCAATTATGGTGCCAAAATTGTGGATTTTGACTCCCAAGATTGGTAATGTTTTGTAGGCCATCAAAACACTACCCATAGTGTACATACCCAAGTGGCCCGCTTGGGCACTATGTAAACACGTGCATATTGGTCCAACCATCACACACATATTTTCAATTCATGCACAGCATGGCAGCAAAGAAGGAAAACACTAGCACAAGTCTTAATCTTGGCTACCACACATTAGGCAATTTTGCTAAGTTCTAGTGACCAGCTACTTCACCTGTAACTTCCACTAATAAACTATATCATTCTAGCCATGTACCCTCTATTTTATTTGGTCCATTAGCAAGTTCAAACTTAGACAAAACCAACGAATTCTTTTTTACATTAATAGCCCACCTATGGACCAAGTGATGGATTTTTTAAGTAGGTTACAAAATTCTGACCAAAAAAATAGTAACTTAGGCAACTTTGCAATGTCATATCTTTGGCTACAGGGCTCTAAATTTAGAAATTCCAAATCCTAGTTCAACATCTAGATGTTCTCTAGGTTTGGTAAAACTTTCATATTAACAACACTTCAACATAGGGAGATATATAAATCTAAGTCTAGAGCCAAAATTCTGGTCACTTTATGACCATTTTGCCGGCACAAAATTTCATAAGTGTGCAAACACTTCATTCACAAGGGGAAAGCCCTCCAAGGGTATCCCATACATGTCCATTACATATAGGAAATATATTCCCTTGCATTCAACAACCACATGGGGCTAAAAAAAATTTTACAAGTAAGCAGCCCATCATTCACACTTAGGCAGCTTTGCACCACATCACTTACATAGCCAAAACATTACTCAAATGTTCACATACTTGTCTCATTTTACATACAATACATGTACAAGCATACATGCACTAAAAAATGGTCTTAAATCAGCTGAATATGCATCCTATATTACAAGAGTGCGTATGACACAATGGCCTCCAAAACAGGATGTTGGACACCTCCTGCACAGCACAATAAGTGCCATCACTAAAAATACCAAATGTACTGCTGAAATCGCCAAACTTTCTAGATCACAACTAGACATATGGAAGTTTAAGCACCTAAAAAATTAGAGAGAAATGTGAACAACAAATGTCAGTTTCAATAAGATCTTTCTGTTGGACCTGAAATGGCAGAATTGAGGGGAGTAAGTTTCATAGAGAAACTTAGTAAGGGTAGCACTTTGATTCAGTAGGCAATGTAACCATCATCAAAACCTGCATCCAAAGACACTAAACCATAAAAAACATAGTGCATATATAAAAGTGATGCCCAGCGGCATCTTCGTTATGTGACATGTTGTAGCTGCAAACGAGACTTTTGGGATGAAGGTGCTTGTAAAGAGCCCTCCGGTGAAGGAGGTGCCTTGGAGAGGAGCTTCCGATGAGGGTGTGGCTACAAGACTCAGTAAAATAGAGGTTAGAGACTCCTCGGAGTGTGATTCTGGGGGCGGAGCCTCCGACGCTCAGGTCAGCCTTTTTAGGATGAAAGTAAGAAAGTAAGAAGGAATGAAGAACAGATAATGGCTAGAGTTTCCTCCTTCTTACTTGTTGTTGCCCTCTTTTTTTTTGTGCCAAGGTTCTCCACAGGTATTTATAAGAGAGCCCTAGGAGGAGGTCTTCTACTACAACTTGTCTTAGATCACTGATGCTCATTGGCATCCTCATTGTACGACATAACGGCCAGCAATAGGGACTTCCGATGAAGAGGGTGTCTGTAGAAGAGGCTTCCAGAGGGGGAGGCTACCTGAAAGACTTAAAGAATAAGGGTTAGGAGATCCCCGAAGTGTTTTTCCAGGAAAGGAGCCTCCAACGTCGAAGTCAGTATTTAGCTAGCTGGAGAGTGATGAGTAAAGAGTAGAGAGTGTGTTTCTTTTGAGAGTCCTCTCTCTTACAAAGGTCATTTCCCAAGTATTTATAGGGAGGTGTTAAGAAAAGCCTGCTTGACACAGCCTACTCAGATCATGACAAGTGTTCAGTTGGATGCAGTCCATACCTTTGGAAATGGGGACCTCTAGCCAGGCATAGGCCATCTTGGTCGGGAGTTAGGGCCGAGGCAGGTCTGCATGTTAGGACATATACGGGGGCGGCGTGTCAGGATGTGTATAAAGGCAACATGTCAGAGGCTCCTTAACCATTTTTGTCGTATTCTTGAGACCCCTTCGGTGAAAGGGACCCCTTTGGGATAGGAGAGCTTCTTGCCGAGGTTACTCTAGTTATTCGCGAGCCACCTCGGCGCGGGGGACTTCTTTTGAAGGATGTTCTCCTATTTTGAGGATGATGAGTCTACCTCTCCCAAAGCTGGTTAGGTCATCTTATCGAGGGTGGTAGAGCACTATTTTCTCAAAGTTAATACTATCACTCCACGAAGGTGATGGTGGATCACTGAGGTCGAGGGGTCAGAAGGTCAGACCCTGTCTTACAGAGGTTGGCGCTCATATTTCTCAAGGGTGATGCTCGCCCTTACTGCGGGTGATGCTTTGCCAGAGCTCAGCTTTTCGAAGGGTAATAGCCCTTTGACCATCACATGCCCTCCTCGGAAAGCCGAAGTGATTACTTCGGCATGTAGATTCTCGGAGTACTTCATGGGGCCCATTTATGAAGGTTGGCAATTATCTTGGGCGGGGGACACTTCGCTCTCTGAGGGTGTGCCTTCCCAGTAGAGGTAGCTTATAGGTGCAACTCCTTGCCTCTTAGCTAGGCCCTTGGCTTTTTGTTGAAGTGTGTGTTCCTGCTCTCAAATTTTCTACCGCGTGTTAGCAAGCCATCATGTCTCATAATTAGTCAGGCACGCCTCTTTGAATGAGCCTGCCTAGGCATCCATGTTGTCGGGAGGCGCGCCCTCATTTCCTGTGTTAGATGACACATGCCACACAGCGATTGGGGGACATGGCATCAGTTATAGTAGCCGCGTTTCTTTGCCTTTAGCAGGCAATTATGGTGACGATTCACCTTCAAGAGGCAGTTACAACGAAGAGTTGCCTACCTCCTTCGGCCTATATAAACCTTCCTTCCCCTCATGGCCCTAATTTTTTTTTCTTTGCTTTTGTCTTGCTCTCGTTTGTTCTCAAGCTCTTCCTTCTCTTTTGCTGCGGTGCTAGCGGCAGAGTGTTTTCCGGTGATTTTTTACGACAGCGTCCACTAATCCCAACTTCGGCAAAAGGTTTGGTGGGTTTTTCCTTCCAAGGTCCTTTTGTTTCTTCTTTTTTTGTTCTTTCTAGTGTCCGAAGTCATTTTTGTTATTCCCAAAGTCCCTTGACATTCTTTCTTGAAGCTGTTTCTTTCAACCAAACATGTCTTCCCCTGTCCTAATCATTTCCGTCCAAACTACTCCCAAGAGCTGGCTTCCTCTCATGTCTCACCCGTGTTGTACCACTTCAAAAAAGCTATCAAATTGGATAACTAAGTTTTTTCTTCCTTCTTATGCCGTTATCAGTCTACCCCGTCTCGACCTTTTTAGCTTCATGAACCATTCGGATGAGGTTACCATTTTCCAAGCCTAACTGAAGGTTGGACTTCAATTTCTTCCGTCGAAGATGATTTGTGACTTTTGCCAATTCCATGGCGTAGCCATAAATCAACTTCCTCCAAATTCCTATTCCTACTTCAATGCCTTTCTCTGCATGTGTGGGGTTTTCAAGATAGAGCCCCACTTCGTCATCTTCATACAGTATGACAAGCTCTATCCAGTCCCGAAGGGTGGCTTCTATTTCATGCTACCACGGGGATCTGGGAGCAAAAAATATATGTTCACCTTCAACACTAAAGACAGTTGGTGAAGGTGGCAAAGGAAGTTGTTCTTCCTGAAGGTGGCGGAGGCGTGGTCGTACGTGTTAACTATATGGGCCTGGGGGACGCTGGAGACAGATGTTGTTGATCCCAAGAAGTTGCTAACTACTGAGTTAGCAGCTAGGTTTGAGGATTTCGACAGCCGTATCCGAGTTGTTGCCGACTGGGATGCCAAGGTCCCACCACGCTCCTTGTATCCTTTCGCCATCAGGTGGAACCTTATGACTAAAGAGGCTCTTTGTGAGTTAGGGGTGCTCAAGAAGCACAAAACCAATCTCGACATGTCGGCTCGTACCGTCGACGGGAAGAAGTCTTGGCTGGTGTTGCTTATTCGGAAGGAGCTCACTTATCAAGCCCTTGTTGAGAGTAAGTTGCTTTCCAAATTTTGGTATGAGTATCCCTTTAGACTTACATCAACATTTTCTTCCTTTGTTAGAGATGGGCGATCAGTCAGCTGCCTTTTACAAGTCTCTCTTCCTCGGGCAAGCCGAAAAAAGGGAACAGAAGAAGAAAGTAGCCCCAAAGAGGCAGAAGGCATCTGGAAGGGGGCCATCCTCAGCCGAGAAAGTGAAAAAGGACCCTTTTCCCCCTTCTAGAAGATGTTGAAGAGGTCGGGGACCAGCCTTTTGTTGGGTTTCAGGAGCCAAACAATGTAGCAGACTTTAACCGAAACCTTCGAGGATCCAAGTGAAACGCGGTAAACCGGGTGTTCAAAAATTTTCATACCTAATTTTTGGTTGAGATCTTTCACTCAATTGTAGAGTCGAATCACAAAACCTGAACAACTAATGTGGTCAAACTCTCTATGGTATCCACACAAGCCTCTCGGGATCACCATGCTTCCACCACATCCCGGCAGATGTGTTTTTCTTGCGCGTGCAATGCTAGCTTGCGTCCTCCAAGGAATTGTAAGAGAAGAGTGCGGCTATCCTTTTGGGGGCTAGGGCAAGGAGACCTACGAATTTCTCACTAAAAGTTGTATTTATAGTGAGACTCAACTTCTAGGCCTAATGGGTTTCAAAGCCCTAATCCAATTAGGCTTTAATTTCGGGCTTAATAATGGCTAAACTCCTGGGCCCATTATTAATACGAAATTAAAGTGAAACTATATCCCAAATAATTAGCCCATGCACTCTAATGATCCAAATAGCTCTATGTGTGCGAGCCAATAGTCTCCTACCACGTTGGCATTGATCATAAATCACATTTATGATCATAAGCAATGAGTGGTGTCTAGCAACACATCATTGCTACCCAAGTGACAAGATTGTTGGTGATTCTACTAAACCTTTATGATCATTTCCGATATATGCCATTGTCCCTTTGTCCAAGATATCAAGACTAAGCATGAGACATGGAATGTGTCACTCTCATATAGCCCAATCTTTGGTTTCTTGATTACCGAGTAAACCAACTTTAACTAATCACATTGATATCATATATCAACTCATCCGAGCATGGCCATGCATTTTTCTAAGTCTTACTCTATTAAGGGGCCTGAAGATATCACTCCCATTACATAGGAGGAACAAATCCCATCTTGATCACTCAAATCCCTCCGCATGATATGTGACATACCCAATGACCTCCTTCAAGTTCACTCAGTTACGAGCAACAAAGGAAAGTATCAAAGTATGTGACTCACATGTAGGGAACCTTGATCATCTTAGGTCGAAGGACTGCATATACCATGATCACTATGAGAATCACTTATGACACTCATATAACGATCCATGTAGTGTTCTCATGGTGGGTCAGTCCAGTACACAAGTTCCCCACCTTGTACCCATATGTAGACTACATATCTCATATTAGTCTCCACATATGCTAGTCGTTATGAATTATTACAACCTACTCCACAATAATACTAGACTAGGGACGTTTGAGAATATCATTATTCTAGGGTCATAATTATGTTTATTATGTTACGTAGAAATAAAAGAACAAACATAATTGCTGGATTAATGCCTTAATAAAATATCATGACTTAATGTGCAAAAAATATAATCATCTCATGATTGGCTTTTGGGCACAACACTAACACCTTTGGTCCACGCCGACTCGCCATCGGAGCTGGCAGTCAGTTCTAATCCCCGGAGTACTGTCCCTTTGGCAGATATTCTGGGCACTTCAGCAGGATGCCTTTCAAGTCCTTGGCAGATGAATGCCCGAACGAGGAGGTCCTCACTGTGAGGATGTCCCAACATGCTACCTAGGTATTCTTCAGATCCTTCATCTTTTCTCAAAATTTTTCTAAGTGTTTGGTTTTCTTTTGTAAAACTTCACCAAATGTCCTTTTTTTTTGTAGCTCTTGGCGTACAGCGGATATTTTAGAGCCTGAGCAGCAAAACAATCTTCGGTCCGATCTTGGACTGAAGATCATTTGGAGAAGGCCAAGGTATTTTGTGCCAACTAGGTCGTCAAGAATGCCGAGTTGAGCAAAATAGCCAAGGAGGAGGTTGCCAAACTTCGGGAGGAATTCTTGAAGGGTTAGGAGGTGCTCTTGAAGGATTTCTCGAAAAAGATGTCTGACCTCGGTGCAAAGGTCATCGAGCTAGCTTCTGCAAATCAGGCCTACCAGAAGGGGAAGGAGGAGGACTCTGCTATCCTGATGAAGGCCCTCGCTGATAATGCTGATCTTCAGGCCAAGGTTGAGGCACTGAACAAGGAGACAAAGAAGAAGAAGAAGATGATGAAGCTGGAAAATGAGGTCTCCGAGCTGAGGAGTAAGCTAGACGACTTGTCTGTTGAGAAAGACAAGGCCGATCAAGCAACCAAGGTTGCTTTCCAAGATGGATTTTGTCTGGCTCAACACCAAGTTTTGGCGAAGTACCCCGAGCTCGACCTCTTCGTCTTGGCTGCTTTGGACATCCCCGAGGGGCCTTGCTCAACCTAGTCAAAGATTAATCATCTCAACCTACCATTTGCTCCTCATTCGGCGTTGAAAGTTGCGACAAAGCATGTTGGGGATAGAGCATCTCATGATGGTGGGGTCTCTTAGGTGTCCAGGGCTTTACTTTTTCTCTTTCACTGTAACCTCCTTCTTGTAACCTCCTCCCTATAACAAGGCTCCTTTTTAATAAAATTCTCTTTCCTCCAAAATTTGGCTTACTCTTAAGGCAAGTTTCTCCTTAAATAATCTTTGCTTCCAAGAGTTAGCTTGACCACTTTTAGTCTAGGACCCTTGGGAAGATATTTTTTGTGCTTTTCATCAACCATCTGCGGCATAACGCTGGCTTTGGTGAATATCTTTTGGCAAAGCTTTGCCTACTTTTATCGGCCATGTTCGGCTGATGTGCCTTCGGAGAGAATGTGTGATTTTCACAAGTGCATACTTGCGCCTTGTTTGGTTAGATTTCTTAGGTGGGCCTATTTTTCCCAAGAGTTTCTGTACTTGGGAAAATTTATAACTGTACAATTTATTGAACTAAGTGTAGAATTTCTTCAAGGTATCTGAATGCCATCTATTTTTCAGTTCTCCACCTTCGGTACTGCCGAGCTTATAGACCCTTGGCCGAACCTCACCGAGGACCAAATAAGGTCCTTCCCTATTTGCCCGAAGTACTCCGTGAGAGGGTCTTCAGGGCTCAAACTTAGCCTTCCAGAGGACAAGGTCGCCCTTTCTGATTCCTTTTCGCTTGACACGCGAGTTTGCAGAAATAGCTACTATTTGCTGAAAGCCTTTTCTTCTAAGCCCAGCCACTTCTCTGTGTTCGTCGATGAGGTCCAACTTAGTTCTCAACTTGAGGTCGTTCCCCTATTTGTTGAACACTTTTACTTTTATTGATGGCTGAACTACTTCGATAGGAATGATGGCCTCTATGCCGAATGTGAGCGAGAAAGGTGTTTTACTTGTGGCCCTTCGGGGCGTTGTCCGATAGCTCCACAACACACTAGGGAGTTCTCCTTGCCATTTTACTTTTTCTTCCTTGAATCTCTTTTTCAAACCGTCCTTTATGGTTCTGTTGGACATTTCTACCTATCCGTTGCTCTAGGGATGAGCTATCAGGGCGAAGTGCATTTTTATATTGAGGTCCGTGGTGAATTCTTAGAATCCTTTGTTAGTAAACTAGGAACCATTGTCGGCTACTATCACCCGCGGTATGCTGAATCTGCATATGATGTTTTTCCAGATGAATTTCTATATTTCCTTCACCGAAATGGTTGTTAGGGGCTTTGCCTCAATCCATTTAGTGAAGTAATTTACTACAACCACGCAAAATTTCACTCCTCTGGGTGCAGTTAGGAAGGGCCCGATTAGGTCAATACCCCATACCGCGAAGGGCCAAGGGTAGTTTACTGAAGTTATCATTTTTTAGAGTAGCCTCTAGATGCTTGTGTATCTTTCATAATTATCACATTTTCTGGATAAATTGCCTCGCATCCTTACTTAGGGTGGGCTAGAAGTACCCCTGGCAGAGTAGCACTCCTGCCAGGGTGTCAGTTTCTATGTGGGAACCACAGGCCCCCTTGTGGACTTCTTTGAGGGCTGTCTCTATGTCCTATTCACTGACACACTTTGTAGTGGACTCCCGTACCCTTATCGGTATAACTCTTCTCTGATTAGGAAATATCGTCCGGAACGCCTTCGTACTTTTTCCGCTTCATGAGGATCTTCGAGAAGCTCCGAGGTTGTAAGATACTTTTTTATGGGATTTTTCCATCCTTATTCCAAGGTTACTATGCTCATTATTGCTATGCTCGGGTGACTTAGTACTTCGGTGGACATTTTTGACTCAGCCAGAGTATCTACTTAAGCATTGTCTCGGTGAGGCATGTTCTCGATGTGGACTGCGTTGAACTCTTGAATGAGCTTTGATACAAGCTGGTGATACTTTGCCAGAGTTGGGTTTTTCCTGCTATAGTCCCCTACCATCTGTCTGACCACTAGCTGAGAATCACTGTGAGCCTTAAGGTTTTTCACACCAATTCTTCTAGCAAGGCACAAACCTGCTATGAAGGCTTGATATTTTGCCACTTTGTTCATGACATGAAACCTAAATTTGATAGCTTTCATAGCTTCCATGCCTTCGGGAGCACGAAGAATTACTTCGACTCCTTGATGTTCGGAGCTGGAGGCCCCGTCGATAAATAGAGTCCACTCAGGTTTGTTATTTCCAAGGTTGGGTTGACTTTCTTTAGCAATGGGTACCTCAGCAATGAAATCTGCTAATGCTTGAGCTTTTATTATCTTCTTCGGCTCATAGGTGATATCATGCTTGCCGAGCTCGATCCACCATTTCGAAAGCCTTCCCGAGTGGTCTACTTCTGCTTGCAAGCACCAGGGCATAAATGGCCTTTTGTAGCAAGGGGTACATGACTTGGGCACCAAGCAGGGACTTGCTCACATAATATACTAGCCATTGCTTTGCCCCATCTTTCTTTATAAGGACCGAACTTACCTCTTTTTCAGTGACGGCAAGGTATAGTACGAGTAGTTCCCCTTCCCATGGCTGCCGGAGTGTTGGCAGATGAGTTAGGTAGACTTTAAGCTCTTCCCAGGTGATAGCCAAAATGCTTTCACACTTCAAACCTGTAAGATCAGCCGAAGTACCATCCTCGGTGAATCGAGCACCGCCCATAAGGAACACGAGCACCGACTTCGGAAAAAATGGGGTCTGGCCCCTTGAGCATCTGACCTTAGCGATCCATCGCCTCCCCTAGAAGTGACACTACCGACCTCAGGAATGCAGTGCATCACCGTCCTCGGTGAGATGATCAAACCGGCTTCGGGAAGGAAAGATTCACCGCCTTCGGCAGTGAAGAACGCTCCCGAAGAACACCACCCTTGGCCAGGGGGTTCCCGATTACTGAAATGATATCAGAAGAAAGCCCTCATGTTCCAAAGAGCTCTCTTCTACGAAGGGGATCTCTGGAGTACGGTAGAAACAATTAAGGAGTCTCTAACATGCCACCCTCGTACACAACATGCTCTGACACGCCATCGCCACACACGTCCTGTCACGCAGACCTACCCTAGCCTTGACCTTTCGCCAGGACGGCCTGCAAGCGGCTAGAGGCTCCCACTCCCAAAGGTATGAGATGCATCTAACCGAACACGTGGCACAATCTGAGTGAGTTATGTTAGGCAGGTTTAATCGTTCATATCCTCCTATATATATAGGGGAAATGGCTCTAGTAAAAAGAGGGAGATAGATTTTTTCCTCTTCATATTCCTACTATATACTGACTTGGGCATCGGAGGCTCATCCTCGAAAAAATACCCCAGGGACCTCCTAACCTTTATTCCTTGAGTGTTTCAGGCAATCTCTCCCCGGAGACTTATGGTTCAGGCGTTCCTCCTTTACCAGAAGTCCTTCCATGTCTCACTAGGTCATACAGAGAAGATACCAATGGGCACCACCTGGCGCCATCTGTGGGAACTCATTCCCAGGTCACCATTGTTGAAACTTGGCGTTCTAAGAATAAGGGGCTTCCGAAGTCCCCTTCGGTGCCAGAGGTTCAACCGGCAACCGAACAACCCACTGCAAGGACTTCCGCGCTTGAGGACGAACGTCCTCTAACCGTTACCATGAGCTTCATGCGTGATTTTTAGTGCTCTGTTGTGGCTAAAATGATGCAGTAGCTAGATCAAAGATGGCCACAGCCGCCTTCAGACCGAAGGCCCTCTTCACAAGTACCTCATCGAGAAAGAAGCCCGAAGTCAACTCACCAGAGTTTGAGAAGCGGGGACCACCGTGATGAGTCATCGACGGAAAACATACCCCCCATGGTTCAACCTGTGGGAGCAACGGGGCCCAAACGGCCCAAGTCTCCCCACCGAAGGAGTTCTTCACCAAAAGGGAAATCGTAATCCCCTCTATGTAGAAGTTGCTCTCCAAAAAGAAGGCATTGCTCTCCATTGCCGGAGGCCTTTAGGCTGCAAGAAGAAGCGCCCTGTGCCACACTCCTCATGGAAAAAATCCTAAAGACGCTAAGGAGGGTGGAAAGACAGGTAGCCTGAAAGCCTGTCTGGTCTAGGTTGTCAGAAACCTTCAACAAAGATGAATCGCCATTTACCCGAGCAGTAGTTGAAACACCCATGCCTAGTGAGATTTGGGTGCCTCGTTTGGAAACCTATGATGGCTGAAGTGACCCACAGGCTCACCTAACCAAATATAGGTGCAGTGTGGTGTTGTACAGTGCTGATGACGCCACCCTGTACAAATGCTTCGAGGTCACCCTCCCTGGACCAGCAATGACATGGTACAACTCGTTGGCCCCTAGAACTATCATGGGATTCTAAGAGTTGTCTACCGTTTTAATGTAGCAATTCATTGGAAGCAGGCCAACGGAAAAGATGCCGGTTCAAATGTTTGACATAGCACAGGAGAATGGAGAAACTATTCGCGACTATGTCGAAAGGTTCAACTGAGAAGCCTAGAGCGTTCCAGACTTTAGGCCAGAAATACGCATCCTCGCCATGATATGGGGGCTACGGAGAAACTCACAGTTGTTCTACGAATTCTCTAAGGACCCCCTAGACACCCTCAGCAAGTTTTACCGAAGGGCTGAGCAGCATATGACTGCTGAAGAGCTGAGGATGGGGGACCCAAAGCCTGACCACGCCCGCACCGAGGGGTCGAGCCAACAAACTACTTCCCAACCGAATCAGGAGGTCGACCCCGGAAACTTAGAAGGAAGAAACCGATGACTTTTACTCCCCTAAACACCACAAGAACGAACATCCTCATGGCCATGGAAATGCAAGTAACTCAAATTCAACAACCTAAGGTCATGACCTCAGATAGCAAAAAAAACATGAAAAATTTCTGCCAGTTTCATCAGGAGCATGGGCATGACACCGAGGATTGCTTCCAGCTGAGGAAGTACATAGAGTCACTGATAAAGCAGGGCCAGCTTCAACGGTACCTGCGAATACCCTCCCCAAAGGGGAGGAGAGAAAAGGAAAGGAAAGGAGATGACAAAGAATATGACTCGGACAGACGCTGGAACTGAAGTCCCAGAAGACATCCACCACCTCCAACAGGAATAATACAGACGATCACCACAGGACTACCCTCGGCAGAAAGAAAAAGAAAAGCCACAGAGATCTCGGTAATGGAATACGGTAACCCACAAAAAAAAGCTTAGTCGGAGAGATGGGTCTACCGTAATATTCCCTCACGACAACCCCCTTCTAATCATAGCAAGGATAGGGAGTTGGGACGTCAAAAGAGTACTTCTTCACAATGGTTCTAATGCTGATGTCTCATTCTCCCATCTACTGCTGAGCTTGAGTATCCCAAGGGGTGATGTCAAACCCGTCATTTATCTTACTTTTGGAGTTGGCCCGTTTGAACTCCGTGTCCTTGGGTGGATCGAACTTCCCCTGATGCTAAGAGGAACTTCACTACAGAACAAGGGTGAGCTCTTTACCTCCACAATGACAAGGTTCATCCTCATAGATGCCCCTTTGTCGTATAATGCCTTCCTTGGAAGACAGACGCAGGGAAACCTTTACATTCAACGAGATGTGAAATACATGACTGTCACGTTTTCCACAAAGGATGGAGATGCTGATATCTTCATCGACCAAGGGGAAGTGAGAAAGGTGTTTGCCAAGGCAAGAAAGTGCCAGTGTTGTGCCCAAAAAGCCAATCATGAGATGATTGTATTTTTGCACATTGAGTCATGATATTTTATTTAGGCATTAATCCAGCAATTTTGTTTCTTGTTTTGTTTCTGCGTAACGTAATAAACATAATTGTAACCCTAGAACAATGATATTTTTAAACATCCCTAGTCTAGTATTATTGTGGAGCGGGTTGCAATAATACATAATGACTAGCATATGTGGAGACTAATATGAGATATGTAGTCTACATATGGGTATAAGTTGGAGAACTTGTGTACTGGACCGACCCACCATGAGAATACTTCATGGATCGTTATATGAGTTTCATAAGTGATTCTCATAGTGATCATGGTATATGTAGTCCTTCGACCTAAGATCATCAAGGTTCCCTACATGTGAGTCACATACTTTGATACTTTCCTTTGTTGCTCATAACTGAGTGAACTTGAAGGAGGTCATTGGGTATGTCACATATCATGTGGAGGGATTTGTATGATCAAGATGGGATTTGTCCCTCCTATGTAACGGGAGTGATATCTTCGGGCCCCTTGATAGAGTGAGACTTAGAAAATGCATGGCCATGCTCCGATGAGTTGATATACGATATCAAAGTCATTAGTTTAAGTTGGTCTACTCAGTAATCAAGAAACCAAAGATTGGGCTATACGAGAGTGACACATTCCATGTCTCGTGCTTAGTCTTGATATCTTGGACAAAGGGACAATGGCATATATCGGTGATGATCATAAAGGTTTAGTCGATTCACCGACAATCTTGTCACTTGGGTAGCAATGATTTGTTGCTGGACACTGCTCAGTGCTTATGATCATAAATGCGATTTATGATCATTGCCAACATGGCAAGAGCCTATTGGGTCGCACACATAGAGCTATTTGGATCATTAGAGTGCATGGGTTAATTATTTGGGTTATGGTTTCACTTTCATTTCGTATTAATAATGGGCCAAGGAGTTGAGCCATTATTAAGCCCGAAATTAAATCCTAATTGGATTAGGGTTTTGAAACCCATTAGGCCTGGAAGTTGAGTCTCACTATAAACATAACTTTTAAGTGAGAAATTCGCAGGTCTCCTTGCCCTAGCCTCCCAAAAGGACAACCGCACTCTTCTCTTGCAATTCCTTGGAGGACGCAAGCTAGCATTGCGAGCGCAAGAGAAACGCATCTGCTGGGACGTGGTGGAAGCGTGGTGATCCCGAGAGGCTTGTGTGGATACCATAGAGAGCCTGAACACATCAACTGTTCAGGTTTTGTGATTCGACTCTACAGTTGAGTGAGAGATCTCAACTGAAAATTAGGTATGAAATTTTTGAACACCCGGTTTGCCCCGTTTCACTTGGATCCTGGAGGGTTTCGGTTAAATTTCGCTCCACTGTTTGGCTCCCGAAACCCAACAGAAAGGCCCCAGCAAAGAGCTGCACACGGACTGCGAAAGCAAAGGCCGTTCTCACAGGAGAGGCAAAAAGAGAAGAAATAAAAGACCCCAAGAAAATAGAAATAGAAGATATAGAACTTGTCCCAGGCCGAAAATACCCGAATAGGGAAAAAAGTGGCCGAAGGTGATAAGGAAAACCTTGTATCTTTTCTGTTAATGAACAAAGATCTATTTGCCTACTCGCCAAAGGACATGCCTGGGGTAGACCCTCGTATAATTTAGCATAATCTTAAGATACGCCCCGACGTGAAGCCCATACACCAAAGGAAAAGAAGCTTTTCATCACATAAAAACAACTTTGTAAAATCTGAAGTTCAACAGTTAATAGAGGCGGGAGTAATAAGGGAAGTCAGATACCCCGAGTGGCTTAGTAATGTAGTTGTCGCCACAAAGGAAGGGAGTGACAAACTCCAAATGTGCATCGACTTTCGGAATCTAAATGATGCCTGCCCGAAAGATTCATACCCACTACCGCCAATAGACCAGTTGGTGGACTCAACCGTCGAGTATGGCCTCCTACGTTTCCTCGATTCCTTCAGTGAGTATCACCAAATCAGGATGGACCCCGAAGATGAGGAAAAAACTACCTTCATCACCGAAGTTGATATATACTACTACGTCAGAATGCCCTTCGGGCTTAAGAATGCAGGAGCTACCTACCAGAGGCTAATGAACAGGGTCTTTAGTTCCCAAATAGGGAGGAACATCAAAGTGTACGTCGATGATATGATAGTTAAGAGCAAGCTACCTAGTAGCCATATCGCAAAGTTGGAGGAAACATTTTGTCAGTTGAGGGTCTTTGGAATTTGTCTCAACCCTGAAAAGTGCGTGTTCATGGTGAATGCGGGTAAGTTCCTTGGATTCATGGTGTCGGAAAGAGGTATCGACACGAATCTAGAAAAAGTCAAGGCCCTACTGAGATTCTAAACTCCCGCGACAGCAAAGGATGTGCAAATACTCACAGGGAGAATCACGTCCCTTAGTAGATTCATCTCCCGATATGGGGATTGCTGCCAACCATTCTTCAAAGTCTTACTAAAGCAGCAAAACATGGTGGGGACCTAGGGGGCGATGTGCACCATTGGAACGAAGACTGCCAAAAGGCCTGGGAAGACCTTAAGGTCTACCTAACCCGTTTGTCGACACTCCGGCAGCCATGGAAAAGGGAACCCTTCATACTATACCTCACCGTCATTGAAAAGGCACTAAGTTCGGTCCTCTTGAAGGAAGAAGGGGCAGAGCAATGGCCAGTATATTATGTGAGCAAGTCTCTACATGGTGCCGAAGTTAGGTAGCCCATACTACAGAAGGCTATTTATGCCCTGATACTGGCATGCAGAAGGCTATGTCTGTATTTCCATGGCCACCACATTATTGTCCAAAGTAACCTGCCTTTTTGGGACATCATGAAGAGGGTAGACCACTCGGGAAGGCTTTCCAAGTGGTGCATAGAACTCGGCAAGTACGATGTCACGTATGAGCCGAGCAAGGCTATAAAAGCTCAAGCCTTGGTGGACTTCATTGCGGAAGTACCCATTGCCGAGGAAAGTCAACTAGACTTCAGCAAAAATGAACCGGAGTGGACTCTGTTTGTAGATGGGGCCTTCGGCTCCAACCACCAGGGAGCTGGAGTAATCATTTTCGGTCCCAAGGGCATGGAGGTCATGAAAGCCATCAAGTTCAGATTCAGCGTCACCAACAATGTGGCAGAATATGAAGCCCTTATAGCAGGATTACGCCTTGCTAGAAAAATTGGCGTGAGAAGCCTGAAGGCCCACAGCGATTCTCAGCTAGTGGTTTGACAGATGGCAGGGGACTATAGCTCGAAGGTCCCAACTTTGGCAAAATATCACGAGCTCGTATCAAAGCTCATTCAGGAGTTTGACACAATACACATAAAAAATGTGCCTCACCAAGACAATGCTGAAGTAGATAGTCTGGCCAAATCAAGAAAGTCCACTGAAGTATTGAGCCAGCTGAGCATAGCAATAATGAGCATAGCAACCTCGAAAAAAGGATGGAAAAATCCCACAAAGAGGCATCTTACAACCTCAAAGCTTCCCGGTGACCCTCACGAAGCAGTAAAAGTGCGAAGACGCTCTGGACGATATTTCCTAATCGGGGAAGAATTGTACCGACAGGGGTATGCGAGTTCGCTGCAAAGGTGTGTCAACGAAGAGGACACTGAGGCAGTCCTTGAGGAAGTCCATGAGGGAGGTTGTGGTTCCTACATTGGAACTGACGCCTTGGTGGGAGAAATACTTCGCCAATGGTACTTCTGGCCCACCCTAAGAAAGGACGCGAGGCGGTTTGTCCAGAAATGTGATAATTGTGAAAGACACGCCAACATCTAGAGGTTACCCTCGGAGTTGATAACCTCGGCTAATTACCCCTGTCCGTTTACAGTATGGGGCATTGACCTCATCGAGCCACTCCCAACGGCAGCCGGAGGAGTGAAGTTTTGCGAGGTTGTAGTGGACTACTTTACTAAATGGGTCGAGGCAGAGCCCCTAGCGACCATTTTGGCAAAGGACATACAAAAATTCATCTGGAAGAACATTGTGTGCAGATTCAGGATACCGAGGGTGATAGTGGTTGACAATGGTTCCCAGTTTATTGACAAGGGATTCCAAGAATTCATCACCGAACTCAGGATAAAAATGCACTTAACCCCGGTAGCTCATCCTCAGAGCAACGAACAGGTAGAGGTATCTAACAGAACCATAAAAGATGGTCTAAAAAAGAGATTGAGGGAAGCAAAGGGAAAATGGTCAGGGGAACTTCCCAGTGTACCATGGAGCTATAGGACAACACCCCGAAGGGCCACGGGTGAGACACCTTTCTCGCTCGTCTTCAGCACAGAGGCCATTATCCCTATCGAGGTAGTCCATCCATTAGCCAGGATACAAGTGTTCGACAAAGAAGGGAATGACCTCGGGTTAAGAGCTCACCTTGACCTAATTGATGAACACAGAGAAACGGCTGAACTTAGAAGAAAAGCCTTTTAGCAAAGAGTGGCTACAGCTACGAACTTGCGCGTTAGGCAAAAAGAAATAAGGAAGCGAGACCTCATTCTCCGAAAGACTGAGTTTGAACCTCGAAGATTGTCTCACTGGGTACTTCGGGCGAACTGGGAAGGGCCTTATTTCGTCCTTGATGAGGTTCGAAACGGAGTCTATAAGCTCGGCGATACCGAAGGTGGAGAACTGAAGCATATATGGCACTCAGATGCCTTGAAGAAATTCCACACCTAGAATTTTGATAAGAAATTGTACTGTTAGAAATTTTGTCTAAGTACAGACAATTTTTAGGAAAATAACTCCACCTAAGAGTTCTCGCCGAGCGAGGTTCAAGTATGTACTTGCGAAAACCATGTATTTCCTCCAAAGTCGGTTGGGTCATTTTCCCAAAAGGTGCGTCAACCACATGCGGCTGATGAAAATAGACCAAACTTTGCCAAAGGGTATTCAGCAAAGCTAGAGTTTCCCCAAAGATGGATGATAAAAAGAATGAAAAATATCTTCTCGACGGTCCTAGACCGAAAGTGGTCAAACCAACCCTTGGAAACAAAAACAAAATTTTGCTCAGGACTTAGCTAAATTTTAAAGGAAGGAAAAATGTTATTGAGAAGGCCTTGTTACAAAGAGGAGATTACAAGAAGAAGATTACAAAGAAAAATAAGAAGGCAAAGTAAAAGCCTTAAACACCTACGGGACACCGGCATCATGAGATGGTCCATCCCTAGCATCCTTAGCCGCTACCTTCGGCGCTGGAGGAAGGGAAAATGGTAGGTTGAGGAGCTCAATCTTTGACCAAGTCCAGCGAGGCCTCTCAGGAATGTTCAGGGCAGCCAAGAAGGAAAGGTCGAGGTCTGGGCATTTCGCCAAAACATGGTGTCGGGCTAGACAGAAGCCATCATGAAAGCTAACCTTGGTTGCCTGGTTAGCCTTGTCTAACTTAACAGACAGGTCTTCCACCTCACTTTGCAAGTCGGAGACCTCCTTCTCTAGTTTTTTCATCTTCTTCTTCCTCTTTGCCTCATTCTTCAGGGCCTCAACCTCGGCCTGAAATTCGGCATTGTCAGCAAGGGCCTTCACCAGGAGAGCGGAGTTTTCTTTTTTCTCCTTTTGATAAGCCTCGTTAGACGACGTCAGACTAACGACCTTCACACTGAGGTCAGACATTTTCTGGGAGAAGTCCTTCAATAGCTCCTCTTGGCCCTTCAAGAGTTCATCTCGAAGTTTGGCAACCTCCTTCTTGGCTATTCTGCTCAACTCCACATTCTTGATGACCAAGTTGGCACAAAAAACCTTGGCCTTCTCCAGACGATCTTCGGCCTAGGACCGGACCGAAGATTGTTTTGCTGCCCAAGCTCTGAAATATCCACTATACCCAAAGACCTGCAAAGAAAAAATGGGGAGGACACTTGGTAAAAGTTGCACAAGAAAAGCCAAACACTTAGAAAAAATTAAAAGAAAAAATAAAGGATCTGAAGAGTACCTGGGTAGCATGCTTGGCCATCCTCGCGGTGAGGACCTCCTCGTTCGCGCCCTTCTCGGCAACTGATTTGAAAGAAGTCTGGGTGAGCACGCCCCTCGCCATTTGGGGAGCCATTTGTGGATACTCTTCAGAGAACAAATTGATGTCCTCCATGAAAGACCAGAAAGGCTCCATCGGGACCTTATCCTTCGGGATATAAGAGTCTCGAAGGGCCCATTTCCGGGCATGCTCCACCATCCAAGCCAAGCATGCCAATTCCTCTGCAAAGTCAAGGCACAGTTCCATTAGGATATTGTTCCTTAGCCATACATCAATAAGATTGAGAGTGCTAAAAACATTTAAGGAACAAACCTGGCGGCAACTTGGTGACATAATGATCGGAGTCCCGAACCTCCTCCACTTTGGCAGAGATGTGTTTGCCCTTGCTTCTTCTGTGCTGCTCGAGTTCCTCAGCAGAAGGGGCTCCTGCTAAGGAACCTATAAGGTCCACCGAAAGGGGTGGGACTATGAGGAGTGGAGCTAATGGCAAGCTCTGGTGGTAGGATGGCCTAGACCTCCGGCTGATCGTCGGCCTCCTCGACATCCTCTGGGGGTGGGGGAAGGGGGTCCTTCTTCACCGAAGATGAACCGCCCCCAGACGTCTGATGCCCTTCAGCATCTTTGTCTTGCGACATGGTGAATTCCGAGGGAGCTTTCGAGGAGGGGGAACGTCTGATGGAAATGTTCCCCAGGTGGGAAAGTACCTGAAAGACTCCGAAAAAGGGGTTAGGAGGTCCCCGGGATGAATTTCCGGGGAGGAGCCTTCGACGCCCAAGTTAGTGTCCTGATAGTGAGTGAAGTAGGAACACTTAAATAGATAAGGGGCCTGGCCTGTGTATGTTTTCTGCTGTGCGAGAGTGCCGATGGCGAGAGAGAGCCCCCGTGCAACACCATGCTCCGTTTGTACTTCGTCAGATGGGCCTGTTGATCTGTTCGGCCATCATACGTCTCTAGCCGAGGTACCCGGAAATCACTGGGCATGGCCGCCTCGACTATTGTTCGGGTGAACGGTGACTCATCGCCACAAAAAGTTTCAGATAGTCTGGCCCAGACAGGTCTGCGGGCTACCTATTTTTCCACCCTTTCCAACCTCGTCAATATTTTCTCCATAAGGAGTGTGGCGCTAGGCTCTTCTTAGGGTAAAGGGGATCGTCGGCATCTCTTCGGGGATGGGGACCTCGCCTCAGGTGACGAACTCCTTTGGTGCGGGATTTTGGGTCGCTTGGACTCCGTCCGTCCCACAAGCCGTGCCCTGAGGGGCGTGTTTTCGGTTGAAGATTCCTCTCATGGGTCTCCACTTCCCGAAGTACGATGAGCTGATTTAGAATTTCTCTCGTGAGGGCGCCCTGGCAAAGGAGGCCTCTGGGCCTGAGTTTGTTGTGGCCACCTTTTGCCTATCTGCTGTGCCATTTCAGCCACAACAGAACGCTGGAAGTCGCACAGAAAACTCATAGTGATGACCAGAGGACGTTCTTCCTCAGACAAGGAAGTCCCTGGAAGAGTTTGCTCAGTAGCCGGTTGGACTTCAGGCGCGGAGGGGGACCTCAGAAGTTCCTTGTCCTTAGAACGCCGAGTTTCAACGACGGCAACCTGAGGGTGGGCTCCCACAGATGGCGCCAAATGATGCCCTTCAGCATCTTTGTCTTGCGACATGGTGAATTCCGAGGGAGCTTCCGAGGAGGGGGAACGTCTGACAGAAATGTTCCCCAGGTGGGAAAGTACCTGAAAGACTCCGAAAAAGGGGTTAGGAGGTCCCCGGGATGAATTTCCGGGGAGGAGCCTCCGACGCCCAAGTTAGTGTCCTGATAGTGAGTGAAGTAGGAGCACTTAAATAGATAAGGGGCCTGGCCTGTGTATGTTTTCTGCTGTGCGAGAGTGCCGATGGCGAGAGAGAGCCCCCCTTGCCAAGTCCTGTCTCCTAGTATTTATAGAAATACCTGGCCCGTTTCGATCCTGACACGTGTTCGGTCGGATTCTTTCTGTGCTTTTTGGGCATAGGGAACAGGTAGCCGTTTGTAGGCTCCTAGTTTTGTGGCTGAGATGGGACTTGGATGATGCCTGGGTGTCAGTCCGCCGTTTCAGGCAGCGTGTGGGCGACCTGTCAGAGGCTCCTTAAATGCTCATTAAATGCTCCTGCCGTACTCCCAAGGTCCTTTGGGAGAGGTCACCCTCTGGTACGGACGCCCTCCTTCGGGAATCACGCTAGTGGCTCGGGGAGTTCTCTAGCTCGGGAGTTCTGCCTTCGGGGGAGAATCTCTCCTGCTTTCAGTAGCTGGCTCTTTTCTTCCCAAAGGCGGTATGTTCGGTTCCCCGAGAGAGTCAACGACATATTTAGATAACCTGGCGTCTCAGCCGAAGTGCTTACTTCGTCATGCTCGATCTCGCTTCTGCCGAGGTCTGTGGCAATGCTTCTTTCCGAGCTACGTCAGGCCCCCCGGTCAAATCTTCGGGGGAATTGATGCTGGGGGAGGCGATAGCCTTTTGGCTATCAACGTCTTTCACCGCTTTGAGGCCCCCTTCTTCATTTGTTCCCCCTTCTCGGCTTGACTGAGGAAGAGGGATTTGTAGAAAGCTGCTAACTGATCGCCCATCTCTGAAAAAAAAAGGAAAATATCAGTGTAACTCCAAAAGGATACTTATACAAAAAATTGGAAAGTAACTTACTCCAAAAAAGGGCTACATAAGAGAGCTCCCCCCGAAGGAGCATCACTAGCCAGGTCTTCTTCCCGTCAGCGGTAGGAGTTGGCATGCCGAGGTGCGTGTCATGCTGCTTGAGCACCCAGCTCCCAAAGAACCTCCTCGATCATAAGGTTCCACTTAATATGGAAGGGACACAACGAGCGCGGTGGTACCTCGGCATCCCAGACGGTGACAGCTCAAATACGGCTGTCGAAGTCCTCAAACCACGTTGCCAACTCAGGAGTTAGCAACTTCTTGGAGTCAACGACGTCCGTCTCCAGCTTTCCCCGAGCCCACCTAGTCGGCCTGCCCAACCATGCCTCTGGCACCTTCAGGAAGAAGAACTTCCTTTGCCACCCTTGCCAACTATCTTTAGTACCGAAGGTGAACATATATTTTTTGCTCCCAGATCCCCGAGGCAGCATGAAATAGAAGCCACCCTTTAGAGCCGAATAGAGCTTGTAGTACTGCATGAAAATGATAATGTGGGGTTTTACCTTGAAAACCCCGCACATGCAGATAAAAATGTTGAAGTAACAGTAGGAGTTGGGCGAAAGCTGATTCACGGCTATGCCATGGAATTGGCAAAAGTCGCAAATCATCTTCGGCGGAGGAAACCGAAGTCCAGCCATCAGTTGGACATGGATGACGGTAACCTCATCCCTGCTGTTCATAAAGTTGAAATGGCCAGGATGGGGCAGCCTGGTGGTGGCATAGAAGGGAAGTAAGAATTTGGTTGTCCACTTCACTAATTTTTCCGAGGTGGAGCAATAGGGGTGAGACATGAGAGGCTGCCAGCTCTCGGGAATGGGTTGGACGAACATAAGGGGGACAGCGGAAGATATGTTCAGCAAGAGAAAATGACTTTGGAAAGGAGAATGAAAGGACTTCGAGAAAAAGGAAATAAGCTTTGGCGACTAGAAAAAATAGAAACCAAAATGACCGAAGGACCTCTAGAAGAGAAAACCACGAAAACATTTTTTGAAGTTGGGATTAGAAGAAGCCGTTGTAAATGGTCGCCAGAAATCACTTCGCTGCTTGCACCTCCGTGAAAAGAGAAGGAAGAGAAGTGATGGCCAGGGGCCTCATCATTTATAGTCATAGTGACTGGTGGAGGGACTTCTGGGAGGAAGAACGCCTGGTGGACTGGACAGCCCAAAGGAGAGTGCCTGAAAGCTCAGAAACAAAATGGTTAGAAGGCCCCCGGAGTGTTTTTCCGGGGGGGGAGCCTCCAACGCCCAAGTCAGTGGTGGCTGAGAGAAAGGCAGAGAAAATAGCACAAAGGGCTCAGAAGTTTTGCCTGGTAGCGGGAGCCGTACTTTGCCAGCCAACCCACCAACCTCCTGTCAAGTATTAATTCCTGGTATTTATAGGAGCGCCTAGCCCATTCAGATCGCGACACGTGTTCGGTCGGATGTTCCTGAATTTTTGGGCGTAGGGGACAGATAATTGGTAGCAGGTTGCCTTGAGCCATGTGCTGAGACGGGCCATGATGTGATTTTGATGGCGTCAGCGTGGTAGAGCGCCTTTTGGGGCGGCTTGTGGCGTCTGTGAATGGATGTGTCAGAGGCTTCCTTCAATGCTTCCACAAATACCCCTGCCGTACTCCCGAGGTCCCTGGGTGAGGTCATCCTTTGGTACGGACGGGGCCTCTTCGGGAAACAAGCCCTGAGTTCGGGGTTTCCCAGCTTCAGGGAGTTCTGCCTTCGGGGATATCGTGTTCGGCTCGCTATGTTAGGTGCCAATTTTTTGAAGGCGATCAGTTCACGACCCTGGGGGGGGCGAGTAGTGTCCTGGCATGCTGGGCTCGGAGCTCTTCGGCTATCTCCCGAGGTGCCTGATCACACCTTTTCTCGGGTAGCGCCAGCTTCTTCTGGCCATGACTGTGGCAGGGAGTTCGGCCAGATAGAGGCAATAGCCTTTGGCTATCACATGCCCCCCTTTGGAAAGCCGAAGGAAGACTTCGGTTTTGCATCTCTTTCTGAGGTCGTCTGTGGGAGTCTTTTTGGAAGAATAACCTGTTCCGAGGATGTGCCTTTTGCCCGATTATCACGGGCTCTACGGTCTTGGCCTTTTCTTTGGCGTCCTCGAGGTGGAGTCTGCGTTTTGTTTCTGCAGGTCTGTTCGGCCAAGCGTGTCAGTCTGAGCGGCGCGTCCCAGTTTTCCAGGGATGTCAGAAGACGTGTCCCAGCTTTCAAGGGACGTTTGGAGGACGTGTCCCCTATTTTTGCGCAGCGGTTGACATGTGGCGCTTTGCCATTGGAGGAGAGTCGTGTTGGTTACAGAGGGCGCGCCTTTTCAAGTGCAGAGAGCAGTTACGGCGTCGGTTCGCCTCCAAAGGGTACTTATGACGACGTTTCGGTTACCCACCTCTGGCTTATAAATAGCCCATTTCATCATAAGTTCCTTTTGCTTTTTCACTCTTTTGCTCTTTTCTCTGCTTTGCCTCTGTTCTTGCATTTTTCTTGCTTTCTGTGGCGGAGCTTCCTTAATCAGAGCCTTTTTTCCAGCCAACTTTCACGACGGCGTCCTCAGATTTTGGCAAATCTTTCGGTGGGTTTTTGTTTTCCAGCGCGTTTTGATCCCTGTGTTCTTCTGAGTTTTTCTCTGGAAACTGTTTTCTTCCGTTTTCAAACTCATTTTCATGTCGAAAATGCCCATTCCTGAGAGCTGGCAGCCTCTTTTAGCCCATCCTTGTTGCACCACCCCTGAGAAGTTAGAGAGGTGGAAGAAAAAATTCTTTCTTCCCTCTTACGCCGTTACCAGGCTGCCTCGTTCTAGCCACTATGCATTTTCAAACCATAGTAAGGAGGTTACCGTTTTCCGAGCCCAGCTGAAGGCCGGTCTTCGGTATCCTCCCCCGAAGATGGTGTGCGAGTTCTGCCAATTTCATGGCATTGCTGTGAACCAGCTTCCCCCGAACTCGTTCTGCTATTTTAACGCCTACCTCTGCATGTGTGGCGTCTTCGGGATAGAACCCCATTTCAGAATCTTTATGCAGTACTACAAGCTCTCTGTGGTCCCGAAGGGTGGCTTCTATTTCATGCTACCTCGGGGATCCGGGAGCAAGAAATTCATGTTCACCTTCGCCACTAAGGATAGCTGGCGGGGGTGGCAACAGAAGTTCTTCTTCATGAAGATGGCTGAGGCCTGGTCGTACGTTCCGACCAAATGGGCTCAGGGAACACTGGATGCGGACGTTGGTGATCCGAGGATGCTGCTGACCCCAGAGTTGGCTCCCGTGTTCGCGGATTTCGACGCCCGCATTCGGGCTGTTTCTGACTGGGATCCCGAGGTCTCTCCGCGCGCCCTTTACCCTTTTCCAATCAACTGGAAGTTGATGACCGAAGAGGTCCTTCGGGAACTAAAGGTGGTAAAGGAGCACAAGACTGACCTCGGGATGCCAGCTCCTGCCATTGCCGGGAAAGATTCCTGGTTGGTCAAGCTTCTTAAGGAGGAGATTTCTTTCGAAACGCTTGCCGAAAGTGAGTTATCTTCTACTCCTTTGCTGTTTTTTCCTCGGACTTACGCTGATGTTTCTCTCCTTTTTCAGAGATGGGCGACGACACTGCCGCCTATTACAAGTCCCTCTTCTCCGGCCAAGTGGAGAAGGACGATCAAACGAAGAAGGCGGCTTCCCGAAGGCGGAAGTCTACTGGCGCGGGTCCTTCGAGGAAACGGGCAAAGAGAGCTGCTCAGGTTCCTCTAGAAGAAATTCCCGAGGAGACTGCCGAGGAGCCTGGGACAGCCGAGGTTCCGGCGTCTGAGGCTGCTGCTTCCGAGGTCCCTCCAACCGACGTCCCTCCTCAAAGTCCTTACTGCGTCGCAGGCCCTCCTTGATGTAGTGGTAGAAGTACCTTCTGCCGAGGAGCGGCGCAAGCAGAAGGGTAAGGGCATTTCGGCCGAGGAGGCCGAGGACTCCGAGGACGATGTTGCCGAGGTCCCGCCAGGTTTGTTTCCAGACAAAGTGTACTTCCTTTGTTTTTTCTGGAATTTGCCTTTGTCTCTGACCTGTTTCTCTTTTCCGCCCTGCAGGGGAGCTACTTACCCCGAACTGGAGGGCCGAACACGCGGAGGCGAGGGCCCGTCGCGACGCCAAAGTCCCGCAAGGGAAGATACCAAAGGAGCCTTTCTGGACATTCACGGAGGACATGAACCTGTACTCCGAGGACTGTCCTGAAATGGCGAAGCAGATTTAGAAGGGGGTGCTCACCGAGGCCTCCTTCAGGCTATAGCGGCGGCCCACCCGGGGGATAACACTCTTGCCGCAAAGATCACCGAGCATGCTGCTCAGGTATATCCTTCACAACTCTTGCCTTTCAATTTTTTCCTAAGTGTTTGGCTCTTACTGACCTTGCGTTTTATCTCCTTTGCAGCTGCTGGGGTACGCCGGCTTTCTCCGAGTTCGGGTAGCCAGGCAGACGGCATTCCGAGCTTCGGCCTTAGAGGCCCTAGAAAAGGTGAAAGCGACGTGCTCGGAATTGACCACCAAGAACCAGCAGCTGGCAGATGCTGCGAAGGAGGAAGCTGCCACCCTTCGGGAGGGGTTCCGAAAGGAGAAGGAATTCTTGATGGCAGACTCTTCCCTAAAGATTGCCGATCTCCGCAATCAGGTGGCGGGGCTGCGCGCTGCAAACCAAGACCTTCTTCAAGACAAGGGAAAAAAGGAGAATATCATAGTCACGCTCTTGTCTGAGAAGAAAACCCTTCAAGCCGAGGTTCAGTCTTTGAAGAAGGAGCCGAAGGGGGAGGAGCGGATAAGGGTGCTGGAAGAGGAGGTCGGGGATCTGAAGGACGAGCTTGACGACCTTGAGCTTAAGAAGAATAAGGCTGATCAAATGAACAAGGTCGCGTTTCAGGACGGCTTCTGCCTCGTTCGGCACCAGGTTCTCCAGAGGTTCCCAGGTCTGGACCTCTCTTTTCTAGAGGGTCTAAACATTCCTGGGGGACCTCGGTGGCAATGGTCCAAGATCGAACATCTGAAGCTTCCTCCAATTCCAGCGCGGAAGGTGGCGGAAAAGGGTGGACAAACGAGTGGCTCTCAGGACGCCGCGAACCCTTAGGCTTCTTTAGGGCCCCTTTTCCTTCCCTTATTTTTTGTACTCCTTCTTCGGGTACTTCTTTATTGTAAGGCAGCTTTGCTCTTAACGGAGATTTTTTGGCTAAGTGTTTCTTCAAGTTTCTTTATTTCCATTGTCCCGAACACGTTCGCTCAAGAGACTTCGGAAAACCTGCGATCAAAGAAACTTTTTTACCTTCCTTTGTCCTGAGTACGTTTTACTCGAGAGACATTCTGGAAAGTCTGAGAAAGTCTTTTTGACTAAGTCTTGATTGCAGGCTTTTGCATTTCCGATTTTTCCCGAACATGATTGCTCAAGGGACTTCGGCAAACCTTCAGTCAAAAATTTTTGTTTTTCCAGTTGTCCCGAGCATGTTTGCTCAAGGGACTTCGGAAAACCTTCCGCGAGATTTTTCACTTCCCATTTTCCCGAGCACGTTCGCTCAAGGGAGCTCGGGAAATTATCTCAGCGCTGGCTACGGCGAGTACTTCTGCGAGATTTTTTTCCCATTTTTTCGCTCATCTTTCAGCCGAGCGTGGCGGCTCAAGGGACTTTGGAAAGCCATATCTACGCTTTATCATGGCGAGCATCTTTCACGGAATATTGTTCATTTCTGCACTTAAGAAATTTTCTCAAGATACTACTATATATTTAGAACATTTTTTGTTCAACATACCTCCTCCGCTCAACCTTAAGCGTAGAATTTTTTCAAGGCGCCCGAGTGCCAATTGTTCTTCAATTCTATGCCTTCGACGTCGCCAAGCTTGTACACGCCTTTTCGTTGTTTTGGCCAGGGCCAGATAGGGTCCTTTCAAGCTTGCGCGAAGTACGCCATGGGATGGCCTTCGGGGTGCGAAGTCGGCCTTTCGGGGAACAAGGTCTCCCTTCTTGATTTCCTTTGGCCTGGCCCGTAAGTTTATAGCCACGGCCACTCTTCGCTGGTAAGCTTTTCTTCTCAGCCCGACTATTTCTCTGTGTTCGGCCACCAGGTCGAGATTGGTTCTTAGGCCGAGGTCGTTACCACTTTCATCAAATACTTGCACCCGTACCGAAGGTCGAACTATCTCTATTGGGATAATGGCCTCCGTTTCGGAGATGAAAGGAGTTTCCCCTGTGGCTCTTCGGGGCGTCGTTTGGTAGCTCCATAATATACTTTGGAGTTCTCCCGGCCAATTCCCCTTGGCTTCCCCCAGTCTCTATTTCAGGCCATCTTTTATGGTCCTATTCGATACTTCCACCTGCCCGTTGCTTTGGGGGTGAGCTACTGGGCGAAGTGCATCTTCATTCCGAGGTCGCTGGTGAATTCTTGGAATCCTTTGTCTATGAACTGGGATCCATTATCAGCCACTAGTACCCCTGGTATGCCAAACCTGCATACGATGTTCTTCCATACGAAGTTTTGCACTTCTTTTGCCGAGATAGTTGCTAGTGGTTCTGCCTCTACCCATTTTGAGAAATGGTCCACTGCTACCACGCAGAATTTCACGCCTCTGGGTGCTGCGGGGAGCGGCCCAATAGGGTCTATGCCCCAGACTTCAAAGGGCCAAGGATAGTCTGCCGACGTTACCATTTCCGAGGGTGTCCTCTGGATTTTTGCATGTCTCTGGCAG
Organism: Aquilaria sinensis; assembly: GCA_005392925.1. NCBI lineage: Eukaryota > Viridiplantae > Streptophyta > Magnoliopsida > Malvales > Thymelaeaceae > Aquilaria > Aquilaria sinensis. The sequence goes on from SMDT01000095.1 coordinate 140,186, forward strand.
TTACCACATTTCCGGACGAACTGTCTTGCGTCCTTTCTCAGGGTAGGCCAGAAGTATCCTTGGCGGAGTATTACTGCTGCAAGGGCACCAGTTCCAATGTGTGAGCCACACATTCCTTCGTGAACTTCCTCAAGGGCCATTTCAGTATCCTCTTTATCCACACATTTTTGCAGCGGATTCGCATATCCCTGTCGGTATAACTCTTCGCCAAGCAGGAAGAATCTTCCGGAGCGTCTTCGCAGTCCTGCAGCATCGCCGGGGTCTTCGGGGAGCAAATTCTCTGCGAGGTATCTTTTTATTGGGTCCTTCCACCCTGTTCCCGAGGTCGCTATGCTCAGCGCTGAGATGCTCGGATGGTCTAGCACCTCGGTGTATGTTTTCGACTTCGCCAAGCAATCGGCCTCAGTGTTATTCCGCCGGGGTACATTTTCGATCCGCACGGCGTCAAACTCTTGGATGAGCTTTGCTACCAGCTCGTGGTATTTTGCCAAGGTCGGGTCTTTCGCGCCATAGTACCCTGCCACTTGCCGGACCACCAGCTGGGAATCACTATGGGCTTTCAAGTTTCTCACGCCAATTTTTCTGGCCAGGCGTAATCCTGCTATCAGGGCCTCATACTCGGCCATGTTGTTGGTGGCGTTGAAACTGAACTTGATGGCCTTCATTACTTCTAGGCCTTCGGGGCCTCTGATAATTACTCCAGCTCCCTGGTGTTCGGATCCTGAGGCTCCATCTACGTGCAAGGTCCATTCTGGCTCACCCTCTTTTGGATCTGAATGGCTCTCCTCAGTGATGGGTATTTCGGCGATAAAATATGCCAGTGCTTGAGCTTTTACGGCCTTCCGAGGCTCATACGTGATTTCGTGTTCGCCCAGCTCTATGCACCACTTGGAGAGCCTTCCCGAATGATCATCCCTCTTCATGACATCCCGTAGCGGCAGACTACTTCGGACGATGATGGGGTGAGCCTGAAAGTATGGTCGCAGCCTTCTCCCTGCAAGCACCAAGGCATATGTAGCTTTTTGAAGCAAAGGGTACCTGATTTCGGCGCCATGCAGGGACTTGCTGACATAGTAGACCGGCCATTGCTTTGGCCCTTCTTCTTTCACGAGGACCGAGCTCACAGCTTTTTCTGTAACGGCGAGGTAGAGTACGAGGGGCTCTCCCTCCCGACGTTGTCGCAGAGTCGGCAGGCTGGCCAGGTAGACTTTGAGTTCTTCCCAGGCCTTTTGGCAATCTTCATCCCAAGGATGATCATTCCTTCCGAGGTCGCCTTCCATTTTTGCTGCCTTTGTGAGGACTTTGAAGAAAGGTCGGCACCGATCTCCGTACCTGGAAATAAACCTGCTCAGAGAGGTTATTCTTCCGGTGAGTCTCTGCACATCTTTGACTGTGGCAGGAGTTCGAAGCTCAAGCAGAGCCTTAATCTTCTCGGGGTTAGCATCGATGCCTCTTTCGGATACCATGCACCCGAGGAATTTTCCCGAGATCACCCCGAAGATGCACTTCTCAGGATTAAGGCGGATCCCGAAGGCTCTGAGCTTTTGGAAGGTTTCCTCTAAGTCTGCATCGTGGTAGCCGGGCAGCTTGCTCTTGATTGTCCCCATTTTGGTCTTTGAAGACCTTGTTCATCAACTTCTGGTAGGTGGCTCCTGCATTTTTGAGCCGGAAGGGCATCCTGATATAGTAATATGTTCCTCCCTCGGTGATGAAGGCGGTATTCTTCTTCTCTTCATCTTTGGGGTTCATCCTTATCTGATGGTAGCCTTACTGAGCCACTGAGGCGTCTAGGAAACTTAGGAGCCCGTACTCAGCAGTTGAATCTACCAGTTGATCTATTGGCGGCAGAGGGTATGAGTCTTTTGGGCAAGCATCGTTCAAGTTTCTGAAATCGATGCACATCCGGAGTTTGCTGCTACCTTCTTTTGTGGCAATGAGCACGTTGCTCAACCATTCGGGGTACTTGACCTCCCTGATAACTTCAGCATCTAGGAGACGCTGGACTTCGGTTTCGACAAAGTTGCTTTTGTGGGCTGAGATGCTCCGTTTCTTTTGCCGGACAGGTTTTGCTTCCGGGCTTACTTTGAGGCTATGCTGTATTATGCCAGGGTTTACCCCTGGCATATCTTTCGGCGAGTAGGCAAACAGATCTTTATTTTCCAGCAGAAAGGATACAAGTTTTTCCTTGTCACCTTCGGCCAAGCTCTTCCCTATTCGGGTAGATTGTCCTGGGACAAGATCTACTGCTTCCGTTTCTGCTTTGGCGAGATTTTCTTCTTTGCCTTTTTCTGGCGCCTTTGCCTCCATTGTTTGCGCGAGGTTGCTTGCCGGAGCTTTTCGTGCTTTCACAAACACCTTTCTTACCTCGACTTGGTCTATGAAGACCTCTGCATCTCCATCCTTGGTGGCGAATGTGACGGTCAAGTACTTCACATCCGGGCGAATATGCAGGTTCCCCATTGTCAGTCTTCCAAGGATGGCGTTGTATGAGGACGGGACGTCCATGACGTTGAATCTTGCCATTGTGGAGGCGTACAGTTCAGCTGCTCCGCTTACCGAAGTCCCTTTCATCGTCAACGGGAGATCGATCTATCCGAGGTCTGGGAGTTCGGATAAATCAACCCCGAAAGTGGGCGAGGTGATAGGCTTTAGTTCGCTGCTGGAGATGCCCAAGCTCGGCAGCAGGTGCGAGAATAGGACGTCAGCTTTTAAGCCATCATCAAGCAACACTCTTTTGACGCCTCAGTTCCCTATCTTTGTCGTGATCAGCAGCGGATCGTTGTGGGGGGAAGACGACGGTGGAGCTATCTTTGCGAGCCAGTTTCTTTGATGGACTTTTGATACTCCATGACTGCAATTTCTCTGGCTTTCCGCTTTCTTTCCGAGGATGGGAGCCCCGTGGTGATGGTTTGGATCACCCCTGCTGGAGGTGGGGGGCGCCTTTTTGGACTTCGGTTTCTCCGCCTGTCGGAGTCATAGTCCTCATCTTCAGCCCTTTCTTCCTCCATTTTTCTGCCTTTCGGGGGTTGCATCCTCAGGTATTTCCGAAGTTGGCCCTGTTTTATCAGCGACTCTATGTACTTCTTCAGCTGGAAGCAATCTTCGGTGTCATGGCCGTGGTCGCGATGAAACTGGCAGAACTTCTTGGCATTCTTTTTGTTATCGGCGGCCATGGCCCTTGGCCGCCGAGTTAGCTTCCCCTGCCTTTCCAGCGCCATGAGAATGTTGGTCCGTGTAGTGCTCAATGGTGTGAAACTTTGGGGTTTCCTTCCCCGCATCCTCCGAGGTCCTCCTGCCTGTTCGGTAGGATGCCGAGCTTGTTGACTGGACCCTTCGGCGTGGTGATGATCAGATTTTGGCCCGGCCATCCTCAGTTCCTCGACTGTCATGTGTTGCTCCGCCCTAAGGTAAAATTCTCCGAGGGTCTCCGGGCGGTCCTTTGAGAACTCATAGGACAGCTGTGAGTCTCGCCGAAGGCCCCGTGTTATAGCAAGAATGCGGATTTCGGGCCGGAAGTCTGGGATGCTCAGAGCTTCTCTGTTGAATCTTTCGACATAGTCTCGGATGGTTTCTCCGTTCCTCTGCTCTATGTCGAATATCTGTACAGGCATCTTCGCAGTAGGTCTGCTCCCAATGAACTGCTGGGTGAAGGCTGTGGACAACTCCCGGAACTCAGTAATGGTCCCTGGAGGCAAGGAATTGTACCACGCCGTGGCTGGCCCTGTGAGGGTGACTTCGAAGCACTTGCACATGGTAGCGTCATCAGCACCGTGTATTATCATGCTCCGTCTGTACTTCGTCAGGTGGGCCTGCGGATCAGTACGGCCATCATAAATTTCCAACCGAGGTACTCTGAACTCGCCTGGCATGGCTGCCTCAACGACGGCCTGAGTGAAAGGGGGGTCATCTTCCCAGGATGTTCCCGAGGGTCTGGCCCAAACGGATCTTTCTGGCCACTTGTTTTTCCACTCTGTCCAGCCGTGCTAATATCTTCTCCATGAGCACTGTGGCGCTAGGGCCTTTTTCAGGGAATGGGGATCGTCGGCGCTTCTTCGAGGGGCGAGTTCGGCGCTGAGGGGACAAGGACCTCGCCTCAGTTGACGAACTGCTTCGCTGTGAGACTCTCGGCTGCTTGGACCTGGTTTGTCCCACGGAACGTTTCCCGAGGGCCATAATTTCTGCGGATGATTCTTCGCGAGGGTCTCCATTCCCCGAACTGCGATGTGTGGGCTTGGGGCTCCTCTCCCGAGGGCGTGTTACTGAGGGGGGTCTCTGGGCCTGTGCTTGCTGTGGCCACCTTCGGCCGATCTGCTGTGTCATTTCAGACACGGCCGAACGCTGAAAGTCCCTCAAGAAACTCATAGTGACTACCAGAGGGCGGTCTTCCTCGGGCGCAGAAGTCCCTGGGAGTGTTTGCTCAGCAACCGGTTGTATCTCAGGCGCGGACGGGGACCTCGGGAGTCCCTTGTCCTTAGAACGCCGAGTCTCAACGACGGCGATCTCAGAGCGGGTTCCCACAGACGGCGCCAAATGATGGCCAGGGGCCTCATCGTTTATAGTCATAGTGACTGGTGGAGGGACTTCTGGGAGGAAGAACGCCTGGTGGACTGGACAGCCCAAAGGAGAGTGCCTGAAAGCTCAGAAACAAAAGGTTAGGAGGCCCCCGGAGTGTTTTTCCGGGGGGGGGAGCCTCCGACGCCCAAGTCAGTGGTGGCTGAGAGAAAGGCAGAGAAAATAGCACAAAGGGCTGAGGAGTTTTTGCCTGGTAATGGGAGCCGTATTTCGCCAGCCAACCAACCCACCAACTTCGTGTCAAGTATTAATTCCTGGTATTTATAGGAGTGCCTAGCCCGTTCAGATCGTGACACGTGTTCGGTCGGATGTTCCTGAATTTCTGGGCGTAGGGGACAGATAGTTGGTAGCAGGTTGCCTTGAGCCATGTGCTGAGACGGGCCATGATGTGATTTTGATGGCGTCAGCATGGTAGAGCGCCTTTTGAGGCGGCTTGTGGCGTCTGTGAGTGGATGTGTCAGAGGCTTCCTTAAATACTTCCATAAATACCCCTGCCGTACTCCCGAGGTCCCTGGGTGAGGTCGTCCTTTGGTACAGACGGGGTCTCTTCGGGAAACAAGCCCTGAGTTCGGGGTTTCCCAGCTTCAGGGAGTTCTGCCTTCGGGGATATCGTGTTCGGCTCGCTATGTTAGGTGCCAATTTTCCGAAGGCGATCAGTTCACGACCCTGGGGAGGGCGAGTAGTGTCCTGGCGTGCCGGGCTCGGAGCTCTTCGGCTATCTCCCGAGGTGCCTAATCACACCTTTTCTCGGGTAGCGCCAGCTTCTTTTGGCCATGACTGTGGCAGGGAGTTCGGCCAGATAGAGGCGATAGCCTTTGGCTATCAAGAAGGACAAGCTCAAAGACAGATAGGAGCAGGAGAAAGATAAAGGAAAGCAAATGAGGGGAATGAGGGTTTATATAGACCATACAAGGGTAACCGATTTGTCCTCATAACTACCTTACAAAGGTGAATCGTCGCCATAATTACCCCTTAAAGGCAAAAAGACGTGGTTGGTGTAACCGACGTGACTACCCCCAATCATCACGAGTCACATGTCATCCAATGCTCAGAACGAGGACACACTTTCCGACACCATGAAAACCCAGCCACGCCTATCCAAACTGACAGTCCTGGTCACGAGACGTAACGGTCCACTGACTTTCAATAGAAAAAGTAAAAATAAAGAGAGTGCACACCTCGAGAACCCTAAGGGACTAACCAAAGGGCAACTAATGACGCCTCAGCTAGGAATGCACTCCCTTGGGTGGCGAAGTGTCTTCTTTGTGCGGTGTCCTGCTCAGAGTCCTGTAAGGAGCTCTCAGAGATTCTAAAGCTGAAGTTCCCACTTCAACTTTTCAAGGTGGGGTGTATGATAGCTGAAGTACTATCACACTTCAAACCCATAAGATCGGTTCAAGTACCATCCTCGGCGAGTCAAGCACGGCCATAAGGAATGCGAGCACTGACTTCGAAAAAAATGGGGTCTGGCCCCTTGAGCATCCGACCTCGGCAACCATCGCCTCCCCCGAAAGTGACATTACCGACCTCGGGAATGTGGTGCATCACCGTCCTCAGTGAGATGGTCGAACTGGCTTCAGAAGGGAACGATTCAACTTCTTCGGCAGGGAAGAACGCTCCCAAAGGGGACCGCCCTTGGCGTAGGGGTTCTCGGATTACTGAAATGATCTCGAAAGAAAGCCCTCTTATTCTAAAGAGCTTTCTTCTACCAAAGGGATCTCTGGAGTATGGCAGAAACAATTAAGGAGTGTCTGACATGCCGCCTTCGTACACAACACGCCGCCCTCATACACGCTCTGACACACCATCGTCGCACACGTCCTGTCACGCAGACCTACCCTGGCTTTGACCTTTAGCCAGGATGGCCTGCAAGCGGCTAGAAGCCCCCACGCCCGAAGGTACAGGATGCATCCAACCGAACACGTGGCGCAATCTGAGCGGGTTACGTCAGGCAGGTTTATTCGTTCATATCCTCCTATATATATAAGGGAAATGGCTCCAGTAAAAAGAGAGATAGATTTTTTCCTCTTCATATTCCTACTACATACTGAATTGGGCATGGAGGCTCCTCCCCGGAAAAATACCCGGCTGACCTCCTAACCTTTATTCCTTGAGTGTTTCAGGCAATCTCTCCCCGGAGACTTCTGGTTTAGGCGTTCCTTCTTTACCAGAAGTCCCTCACCGTCTCATGATGTCATATAGAGAAGATGCCAATGGGCACCACCCAACTTTTTGGTAATCTTGATTCCAAGGATGCACCTCGGTTCTGAGGTCACCACCATTTTTTGCTGCCTTAGTGAGGACCTTGAAGAACGGTTGGCAGTGATCCCCATATCTGGAGATGAATCTGCTGAGGGATGTGATTCTCTCTATGAGTCTATGCACATCCTTAGTCGTCGTCGGAGTTCAGAATCCCAGCAGGGCCTTGACCTTTTCTGGATTGGCATCGATGCCTCTCTCCGACACCATAATTCTGAGGAACTAACCCGCACTCACCCCAAACATGCATTTTTCGGGGTTAAAATGGATTCCGGAGGTCCTCAGTTGGTGGAATGTCTCCTCTAAGTCCGTGATATGACTACTAGGCAGTGTGCTCTTAACTATCATATCATTAATGTAGACTTTCATATTTCTCCCGATTTGGGAGTTGAAGATCCTGTTCATCAACCTTTGGTACATGGCTCCTGCATTCTTGAGCCCGAAGGGCATTCTAACATAGCAGTATGTACCAATTTCGGTGATGAAGGCGGTCTTTTCCTCGTCTTCAGGGTCCATCCTGATTTGATGATACCCACTGAAGGCGTTGAGGAAACTAAGGAGGCGGTGCTCGGCAGATGAATCTACCAGCTGATCTATTGTCGGCAGAGGATATGAGTCTTTAGGGCAGGCATTGTTCACATTTCGGAAGTCGATGCACATTCGGAGTTTGTCACTTCCTTCCTTTGGGGCGATGTCCACATTACTAAGCCATTCTGGGTATTTGAATTCCCTTATTTCCCCTGCTTCCGTTAAGCATTGGACTTCAGTTTTGACGAAGTTGTTCTGATGCGTGGAGAGGCTTTGTTTCTTTTATCAGGCAGGTTGTGCCTCTAGGTGCACCTTAAGGCTATGTTGGATGATGAGAGGGTCTACCCCAGGCATGTCCTTCGGTGAGTAGGAAAATAGATCTTTGTTCATTAACTGAAAAGATATAAGTTTTTCCTTGTCACCTTCAGCCAGTTTTTTCCCTATTCGGGTACTTCGGCCTCGGACAAGTTCCACATCCTCTGTTTCTATTTTCTCTGGGTCTTCTGTTTCTTCTCCCTTTGCCTTCTTTGGAGGCACAGTCTTTGCTGCCGAAGTTTGTGTGTGGATCTTTGTTGGGATTTGTCTTGCTTTCACAAAGACCTTTCTTACTTTGGTCGATGAAGATCTCAGCATCTCCATCCTTTTTTGCGAAGGTGATAGTCAAGTATTTCACATCTGGGCGGATGTTGAGGTTTCTTTGCGTCTGCCTCCCAAGGATGGTATTGTATAAAGAAGGGACATCTATGATGATGAACCTTGTCATTGTGGAAGCGAAAAGCTCATCCTTGTTTTGTGGTGAAGTTCCCCTTAACATTAGAGGGAGGTCAATCCATCTGAGGACTGGGAGTTTGGATGAACCTACTCCGAAGGTAGGGGAGGTGATAGGCTTGAGATTGCCTTTTGGGATACCTAAATTTGGCAATAGATGAGAAAATAAGACGTAACCGTTAGAACCGTCGTCGAGGAGTACTCTTTTGGCATTCCCACTCCCTATTCTTGCCATGATTAGATTTGGGTCATCATGAGAGAATACTATGGTAGACCCATTTTTTCGAACAAGCTTTTTTTATGGGTTCTCGAATTGCATCACCGAGATCTCCCTGGCTTTTGTTTTTCTTTTCGCTGAAGGTAGTCCAATGGTAATCGTTTGGATTACTCCAGCTGGAGGCGGCGGATGTCTTTTGGGACTTCAGTTCTAGCACCTGTCGGAATCATATTCCTCATCATCTCTTTTGCTTTCCTCTTCCCTCCTCCCCTCTGGGGAGGGCATTCGCGGGTAGCAACGAAGCTGGCCTTGCTTTATTAAAGACTCGATGTACTTCCTCAGCTGGAAGCAATCGTCAATGTCATGGCCATGATCCCGATGGAATTGGAAAAACTTCTTCATATTTTTCTTGTTTTCCGAAGTCATAGCCTTCAGACGCTGGATTGGGTTTCCTTGCCTTTCCATGGCTAGCAGTATGTTTGTTTGGGAGGTGTTTAAGGGAGTGAATGACATGGGTCTTTTCCCCTTCTGCTTTCAAATTTTTCCCCTGCCCTCTGTTGGATACCGGGGTTGGTGGCTTTCACTTTCGGCATGATGGTGATTAGACTTTGGTCCTCCCATTCTCAGCTCTTCGGCTGTCATGTGCTGTTCAGTTCTATGGTAGAACTCGCCAAGGGTGTTCGGAGTGTTAGGACCACCCTTCTGTAATTGGCTAAGGCCAAGAAAAATAAGAAACATTCAATCAAATACAATAGGGACTCAATTGAACAAGGTAATAGTGATGTGAATGCAAAACTACAAAACTATGTACCTTAAGTGCACTTAAATGGAAGACTATGTTGAGCTTGGCAGGAAACAAAGTTGGAAGACTATAATGCACACTTGAACTAGTGATGCTAGTGAAACTATAAACCAAGAATGAAAGCTTTCGGCCATGCAAAGTTATAAGGGGACTAGTGGGATACTAGGCCAATTTTGGTAAATTTCAATGATGACTAGTCAAATCATGTTCCCCACTAACGAATTAAGTGATCATTACCTTGGTTTGCCTAATTAGTACTTGTGGAGGTACTTGGTCAGAACATACATGGGATTAATGATCACTTTGGATTCTTTTGGAGAAGTGCTTGGCAATGTGAGCCATAAAGTGATGCTAGTGCCGAAACGTACTTATGTTTTAGTGGTGAAAATGAAGCCATGAAGAAGTGAGGGCTCATTAGTGCCATGCAAAGTTTGTGAGGTCGAGGGTTAGCCTTACGCTATTTCGGTTACATGTGGCTTATTAACGAAAATGCAAGCTTCCACTTAAACCATTTGCCTTCATTTTGGGCTTACCACTCCAAGACCGAAACATGTTTTGTTGTGTTCTTGGAGCTTCCTACTAAAATGGTTTCGGACTATAGCACAAAGGAGGCAAATTCGACCTTGAGTGAAGACATCAAACTTGGATTCCATTTTCGGCCCTAGGCAACTCAAGTTGAGCTTTGGGCTTGAAGAATCAAGGAAGGGTCGAGGCGTTTAAGCTTGAGATTGAGGTAACTATTTGTAATTTCCTTGAATACATGGTATAGATTCCATGAACAAGGGGTATTGGTGCCTAATTGGTAGTTAAAAATCTGATAGGCCATCTTTGTTGAGGAACATTTGGTCTTGGATGATTAGGCATCAACCGAGAGGAACTCAAGCTTGGAATTGAGGTAGGGTTCACTAATTTACTTGATGGTAATATACCATGATTCAAGTGATAAAGTGGCTAAGTGATGGTTAATTATGCTAAATGACCTTCAAAAATGAGGACCTCTAGCCGGCCATAGGCTGTCTTGGTCAGGAGTTAGGGCCGTGGGAGGTCTGCATGTCAGTAAATAGACGGGGGCAATGTGTCAGGACATGTACGAGGGTAGCGTGTCAGAGGCTCTTTAACCATTTTTGTTGTATTCTTGAGACCCCTTCAGGATGGGATGGCTTTTTGCCGAGGTTACTCCAGTTATTTGTGAGTCCCCTCGGCCCGGGCAACTCATTTCGGAGGATGTTCTCATCTTCCAAGGATGGTGAGTCTACCTCTCCCGAAGCTGGTCAGGTCATCTTACCGTGGGTCGTGGAGCACCGTGTTCCCGAAGTTAATACTATCACTTCCCGAAGGTGATGGTGGATCACCAAGGTCAGGGGGTCAGGAGGTCAGACCCTGTCTTACCGAGGTTGGCACTCGTATTTCTTAAGGGCGATGCTCGCCCTTACCGAGGGTGACGCTTTGCCAGAGCTCAGCTTTGCAAAGGGTAATAGCCCTTTTACCATCAATCATGACACGTGGTTGGCCAGATTTGATCCGTAAGTTTGGGGATAGGCGCCCCTAGCTGGCTGTTGTTAATGTTGTGCCCAAAAGCCAATCATGAGATGATTGTATTTTTGCACATTGAGTCATGATATTTTATTAAGGCATTAATCGAACAATTATGTCTGTTGTTTTGTTTCTGCGTAACTTAACAAACATAATCGTATCCCTCGAATATTGATATTCTTAAACGTCCCTGGTCTAGTATTATTGTGGAGCAGGTTGCAATAATACGTAACGACTAGCATATGTGGAGACTAATATCAGATATGTAGTATACATATGGGCACAAGTTGGAGAACTTGTGTACTGGACCGACCCACCATGAGAACACTACATGGATCATTATATGAGTGTCATAAGTGATTCTCATAGTGATCATGGTATATATAGTCCTTCGACCTAACATCATCAAGGTTCTTTACATGTGAGTCACATAATTTGATACTTTCCTTTATTGCTCGTAACTGAGTGAACTTGAAAGAGGTCATTGGGTATGTCACATATCATGCGGAGGGATTTGTATGATCAAGATGGAATTTGTCCCTCCTATGTAATAGGAGTGATACCTTCGGGCCCCTTGATAGAGTGAGACTTAGAAAATGCAAGGCCATGCTCGGATGAGTTGATATACGATATCAATGTCATCAGTTTAAGTTGGTCTACTCGGTAATCAAGAAACCAAAGATTGGGCTATATGAGAGTGACACATTCCATGTCTCGTGCTTAGTCTTGATATCTTGGACAAAGGGACAATGGCATATATCGGTGATGATCATAAAGGTTTAGTCGATTCACCGACAATCTTGTCACTTGGGTAGCAATGATGTGTTGCCAGACACCGCTCATTGCTTATGATCATAAATGTGATTTATGATCATTGCCAACATGGCAACAGCCTATTGGGTCGCACACATAGAGCTAGTTGGATCATTAGAGTGCATGGGCTAATTATTTGGGTTACAGTTTCACTTTAATTTCGTATTAATAATGGGCCCAAAAGTTGAGCCATTATTAAGCCCGAAATTAAATCCTAATTGGATTAGGGCTTTAAAACCCATTAGGCCTGGAAGTTGAGTATCACTATAAATAGAACTTTTAAGTGTGAAATTCGTAGGTCTCCTTGCCCTAGCCTCCAAAAAGGACAGCCACACTCTTCTCTTGCAATTCCTTGGAGGACGCAAGCTAGCACTGCGAACGCAAGAGAAACGCATCTACCGGGATGTGGTGGAAGGGTGGTGATTCCGAGAGGCTCGTGTGGATACCATAGAGAGCTTGAACACGTTAACTGTTCAGGTTTTGTGATTCAACTCTGCAGTTGAGTGAGAGATCTCAACCGAAAATTAGGTATGAAAATTTTCGAACACCCGGTTTACCCCGTTTCACTTAGATCTTGGAGGGTTTTGGTTAAATTCCGCTGTGCTGTTTGGCTGCCGAAACCCATCAGCTGTAACCGTTCTGACCGAAGGTCAGGGCAATGTGGTTGGGCTGTGTGTCAGAGGCGTGTGCGAGGTCCTCTGTGTCAAAGGCTCCTAACCATTTTTGTCTTATCCAGTTGAAAGCTCTTTCAGTGATGGACTCTCTTCGGGGAATGACACCCCTTCGATAGGTGAGCCTTCTTCGGTTTGACTTTGCTCTCTGAGGGCCACAGAGGAAGGCTCCTCAGCAGTGTGGAGGACATTCAGAGGATGCCATATTTTTTTTAGCGTGGGGAGATGATCCCCGAGATCTCCAGACAACTTGACCGAGGATGACATATCATGCCCATCCGAGGGTGGTGAGGATCCCATCTATCTCGAGGTGGGTCAGATGTTCTTTTGAGGATGGTACCTTGTCAGTCGTCCTTAGAGGCTATCCGGGCGTGATAGCCATTTGGCTATCACATGCCACCCTAGAAAGCCGAAGTGGATACTTCGAGCAGCAGAATCTTTGGGGGCACTTCGTGGGACTCATTGTAGAAGCTGTGTAGGTGGCACTTCACCTCCCGAAGGCTTGCATTTTCAGCGAAGGTAGCCTGCGGGTGTCAGTACTTGCCCCCTAGCTAGTCCCTTTGCATTTTCTAGGTGTGCACCCCCTTTTTTACCTTTTTGCAGCAGGTCAGTAGACCGTCGTCACGTCTTGTAATCAGGCGCGTCCCTTCAGATATCCATGCCTAGGTTTTCATGGTGTCAGAAGGTGTGCCCTCGTTTCCTGTGTTGGATGACACATGGCACACGATGTTACCCACTCCAGGGTAGTCCAGTTATGGTCCCAAAACTGTGCATTTAAACTCCCAGGATTGGTAATGTTCTGTAGGCCATCAGAACACTACCCTTAGTGTGCATATCCAAGTGGCCCTCTTGGGCACTATGTAAACACATGCATATTGGTCCAACCAGCACAGACATATTCACATTTCATGCACACCATGGCAGCAAAGAAGGAAAAGACTAGCACAAGTCTTAGTTTTGGCTTCCACACATTAGGCAATCTTGTTAAGTTCTAGTGGCCAGCTATTGCACCTGTAACTTCCACTAATAAACTGTATCATTCTAGCCATATAGCCCCCTATTTTATTTGCTCCATTATCAAGTATAGACTTAGAGCAAACCAAGGAATTTTGTTTTACATCAATAGCCCACCTATGGACCAAGTTATGGATTTTTGAAGTTGGTTACAAAATTCTGACCAAATGAACAGTAACTCAGCCAACTTTGCAACGTCATATGTTTGGCTACAGGGCTCTAAATTCAGAAATTCCAAAGCCCAGTTAACCCTCTAGATGTCCTATGGTCAAAATTTCATACCAAGTTTCATTCTACATAGGGAGATATTAAACTTTATGTCCACAGTTGAAATTCTTGCAACTTTTGGACCATTTTGCCCATACAATTTTTTCCAAACCATGCAAACACTTCATTTACAAGGGGAAAGCCCTCCAAGGCTATCCCACATATGTCCATTACACATAGGAATTACATTCCCTTTCTATTAAAAACTTTATGTGGCCAAAACAGAATTTACAAGTAAGCAGCCCATCATTCACACTTAGGCAGCTTTGCACCACATCACTTACATAGCCAAAACATTACTCAAATGTTCACATACTTGTCTCATTTTACATACACTACATGTGCATGCATACATGCACTAAAATATGGTCTTAACTCAGCTAAATATGCACCCTAGGTTACAGGAGTGCCTGAGACACAATGGACTCCAGAACAGGATGCTGGACAGCTGCTGCACAACACAGTAAGTACCACCATTAAAAATACCAAATGTGCTCCTAAAATCACCAAAATTTCCAGATCATAACTAGAGACATGGAAGTCCGTGTACCTGAAATTTTGGATCAAAACTCAAAACCACAGATGTAAGTTTGAATGTGATCATCCTGCTGGACCTGAAATGACAGAATTGAAGGGAGTAAATTTCATTGAGAAACTTAGTAAGGGTAACACTTGGTTTCTTAAGGTAATGTGATCCTCATTAAAACCTGTATCCAAAGACACTAAAAAAAAAAAACCACAATGCATATATACAAGATATAGCAACCAAATGCAGCAGCCATTCACAACAAACAAACACATGAAATGCAGCAACAACAATAACCATAGGTTAGTCCGTAAAACATGCAATAAACTTAAATAAATCACTATGGCAGCCCTCCTCAAGCTAATGCTTGGCCTTAGGAGGATTTTAATAGTAGTTAGTACTAACTTTGGGCTCTAGAAACCCTCACTTTACTGCCATCATTGTGCACTTCACACTAGGTCACAAAACCTTCAATAAGTGCACTCCCCTCACTAAGCTTGGTTCATCAAGCTCATGGCTCTCTTCCAAGCTTAGCCCTAGCTCCATGGATGTTTGAAAATTGCAGAAAATAGTCCATGAGAGCAAGAGAACCCTTACCTTTAATGTATGCTGAAATTGGAGCTTGATCCTAGGTGCACCCAAGTCTTAGCACCACATAGCTTCCAATTGCCCTTTCTTGCTTTCTTTTGCCTTCAATTTTATTCTTGGAGGTATGGTGGCTATGGAAGAAGTGTGGGGTGGAGATGCTGCATTTTTTTGTTCTGGAAGATACCAAATGTGGGAGATAAAGACAAGGATAACCATTTATAAATACTTTAGTGCACAAAACACACTTAATAGCCTTAATTAAGTTTATGTCATTTTCCTTGCTACAAGACCATGGTTTCTTAGTCTTAGTTTCTTGGCCCACATTTGACTTTCTTAGCATGCTTTGGCCAGCCATCCCTTGAGTGGGATAAGTGATTTGGCCACTTAAATGGCCTTAAATGAGCTTAAGGGCACAAAAGACACTTAACAAGCTTAACCTTGCTTTATGTCATTTTCCTTCTCATTAATTATGGTCTCTTTATCTTAAACTCATTGGTACACATGTGCCCACGATTGTTAACTAATTATCAAGCCTTGGCTGCCTCCCCCATAGTGGGAAAACTCCAAATTGCTCAATTTGACTTAAGTAAAAAACATACACATCATAAGGCTTACACTAGGACACTTAGGTCCTATATACCTTTTTGTGTTTTCTTTGTCTTTAGTTGTCTTCCAAGAGCAATTTGGTCCTCCAATAGCACTTTCATACTATTCATATCCTTCTCATAACTCTCCAAATCTCTTTCTTGAGAGTTTTACAATTGAGTACCCGAGTTTCCAAAATCTTACAAAAAAGTCCATAGGTTGCTTGACAAACAAGCAATCCTTAAGGATTTTCATGAGGGCCAAGTTACTAACTTGGAACACTTTTACGAAGGTGTTGATCATGCCTTTTACCCCCCACACTTCAATCACTATGGTGAGAATTACACAATATAATGGTTTTTAGCCATTATGACACACTTGTAATTCTCTCATTTTGTGAGGTGGTAACACACGGTGATTGGGGGACAGTCATGTCAATTACACCAACCGCGTCCTTTCACCTTCGATGGGTAATTATAGCGATGATTCGCCTTCCCAGGGTAGTTATGGCGACGATTTGGCTACCCCCCTTTGGTCCATATAAACCTTCCTTCCTCTCATAGCTCTCACTTTCTTTTTTTGCTTCTATTCTGCTCTCGTTTACTCTCAAGCTTTTCTTTCTTTTGTGTGGTGGTGCAAGCAGTGGAGCGATTTCCGGCGAGCTTTTACGACGGCATCAACCAATCCTGACTTCGGCAAAAAGTTTGGTGGGTTTTCCTTTCCAAGGTCCCTCGGTTTCTTCCCTTTCTATTTTTTCTAGTGTGGGAAGTTGTTTTCTTTTCCAGAAGTCCTATGACATTCTTTCCTGAAGTCTTTTCTTTTCACCGAACATGTCTTCTCCTGTTCCACTCATGTCCGTCCAAACTACTCCCGAGAGCTGGCTCCCTCTCATGTCTTATCCGTGTTGTACCAGTTCAGAGAAGTTAACGAAGTGGACAACTAAAATTTTTCATCCTTCTTATGCTGTTATCAAGCTACCCCATCCTGGCCTGTTCAGCTTCGTGAATTATACAAATGAGGTCACTATTTTTTGAGCCCAACTGAAAGCTGGACTTTGGTTTCCTATGTTGAAGATGATTTGTGACTTTTTCCAATTCCATGGCATAGCCGTGAATCAGCTTCCTCGCAACTCCTATTCTTACTTAAATGCTTTTCTCTGCATGTGTGGGGTTTTCAAGATGGAACCCCACTTCATCATCTTTATGCAGTATTACGAGCTCTATCCGGTCCTGAAGGGTGGCTTCTATTTCTTGCTACATCAGGGATCTAGGACCAAAAAATATTTGTTCACCTTCAACACCAAGGACAGTTGACGAGGGTGGCAAAAAAAGTTCTTCTTCCTGAAGGTGGTAGAGGCGTGGTCGCACGTACCGACCAGGTAGGCCTGGGGGATGCTGGAGATGGATGTTGTTGATCCCAAGACATTGCTAACTCCTGAGTTAGTAGCGAGGTTTTAGGACTTTGAGAGCCGTATCCGAGCTGTCACCGACTGGGATGCCAAGGTCTTGCCACGCTCCTTGTATCCCTTTCCCATCAAGTAGGACCTTATGACCGAAGAGGTTCTTCGGGAGTTAGGGGTTATCAAGGGCCACAAAACTGACCTCGGCATGCTAGCGCCTACCATCAATAGAAAGAAGGCATGGTTGGTAATGCTCCTTTGGAAGGAGCTCACATACGAAGCCCTCGTTAAGAGTAAGTCACTTTCTAAATTTTGCTATAAGTACCCCTTTGGACTTACACTGATATCTTCTTTCTTTTTCAGAGATGGGCGACCAGTCAGCTGCCTTCTATTAGTCCCTGTTCCTCGGTCAAGCCAAGAATGGGGAATAGAAGAAGAAGGCCGCCCTAAAGAGGCTGAAGGCGTCTGGAGGAGGGCCCTCTTCGGCCAAGAAATTGAAAAAAAGACCTTTTTCCCTCTGTCCAGAAGACGTTATTGAGGTCGGGGACCAGCCGTCGGTCCACACTGACCCACCATCGGAGCTGGCCGTTAGCTCCACTCCCCGGAGTCCCATCCCTTCGGCGGACACCTTGGGCACTTCGGTAGAAGGCACCTCTGCTGAAGAGCTCGAGGAGTGAAGACAAAGCAAGGGCAAACGCGCCCCTGCCGAACTGGAGGAAGTCCATGACTCTGATGATGACATCATCGACGTTCCGCCAGGTTTGCCCCTTAGCCATTTTTCTATAAATTAAGACATCTTTAGCATTTTTTACATTCTAGACGTATGGCTAAAGGATAATGTACTGATGGAACTTCGGCGTGATTTTGCAGAGGAACTGGCACCCTCTGTGTGGATGGTGGAGTACACCAGGAAGCGGGCCCTTCGGGACTCCCATATCCCGAAGGATAAAGTCCCGAGGGAGCCTTTTTGGTCCGTCATGGAGGACATGAACTTGTTCTTCGAGGACAGCCAGCAACTGGCTCCACAAATGGCGAGGGCCGTGCTCACCCAAGCCACGTTCAAATCTCTGGTGGAGGAGTGCCCAAACGAGGAGGTACTCGCCGCGAGGATTTCTAAACATGCTGCCCAAGTGAGCTTTTTAGGACTTAGCAAATTTTCCAAACTTTCGTAGCCCTTTGATTCTAACGCGAACTCTTTCCTTTTCACAGCTCTTGGCTTATAGCGGATATTTCCAAGCATGGGCAGCAAAGCAATCTTCGATCCGGTCTCAGATCGAAGAGTGCTTGGAGAAAGCCAAGCTATTTTGCGCTGCCTCGGTTGTCAAGTATGCCGAGCTGAACAAGATTGCCAAGGAGGAGGTTGCCAAGGTTTGGGAGGAGTTCTTAAAGAGTTAGGATGAGCTCTCTCAAGATTTCTCCCGGAAGGTGTCTGACCTCGGCGCAAAGGTCATCGTGCTATCTTCGGAGAACAAGGAGGACTCTACTCTCCTGATGAAGGCCTTCGCTGACAACGCCGAACTCCAAGCCGAGGTCGACACTCTGAAGAAGGAGATGAAGAAAAAGAGGAAGACAAAGAAGCTGGAGAAGGATGTGACTGTGCTGAGGGAGGAGTTGAATGACTTGGGTATTGAGAAGGACAAAGTTGTTCAAGCAACTAAGGTTGCGTTCCAAGATGGCTTCTATTTGGCTCGGCACCAAGTCTTGGCAAAGTACCTCGACCTCGACCTCTCTTTCCTTGCTGGCTTGGACATTCCCGAGGGGCCTCATTGGGCATGGTCAAAGATTGAATATCTTAACCTCCCCTTTCCTCCTCCGGCGTTGAAGGTCACAACAAAGGAGGTTGGCGATGGGGCGACTCAAGATGACGAGGTCCCTTAGGCGTCCAGGACTTCGCCTTTTCCATCTTTTTTGTAATCTTCTTCCTGTAATCCTCCTCCTTGTTTCAATGTATTAAAATTCCTTCTTTCCTCCAGAATTTCACTAAGTCTTAGAACATGTTTCTTATATACTATCTTTGGTACTGAGGGTTAACTCGACCATTTTCGGCCTAAGTCCCTCAAGAAAATAGTAAGTAATCTCCGTGCTTGTTGTTCGCATAAACGCCTTCGGTGTACATACATTAGTTTCGGCTAACATTCTTTTTCAAAACTTCGCCTATTTATGCAACCATGTTCGATCTAAAACTTCTTCAGAGAAAATGTATTGTTTTTTGTACATAGGCTCTTACACCTTGTTCAGCCAGGCTCTCTTGGTGGGACTAATTTCCTTAGAAAAAATTCTAAGTATAGAACTCTTCAAGACATCTGAATGCCATGTATTCTAAGTATATAATTTTTTCAAGACATCTGAATGCCATGTATTCCTCAGCTCTCCCCCTTCGGTATTGCCGAGTTTGTATACTCCTGGCCGAAGTTCATCAAGAACCAATTAAGGCCCTTACCAATTTGCCTGAAGTACTCCACGGGTTGGTCTTCGAGGCTCAACCTCGGCCTTTCGGAGGACAAGGTCCCCCTTTCTGATTCCCTTTCACCTGACATGCAAGTTTTCCGTTATGGCTACCCTTTACTGAAAAGCCTTTCTTCTAAGCTCAGCCACTTCTCTGTGTTCGTCAATTAAGTCAAGCTTAGTTCTTAATCCGAGGTTGTTTCCTTCCTCATCGAACACTTGCACCCTAACTGATGGCTGAACCACTTCGATAGGAATAATGGCCTCTGTGCCGAAGATGAGCAAGAACGGTGTCTCACCTGTGGCCCTTCAAGGTGTTGTCCGGTAGCTCCATAGCACACTAGGCAATTCTTCTAGCCATTTTCCTTTTGCTTGCTTCAATCTCTTTTTCAAACCATCTTTTATGTTTTTATTGACACCTCTACCTGTCCGTTGCTCTAAGGATGAGCTACCGGGGCAAACTGGATTTTTATCCCGAGGTCGATAGTGAACTCTTGGAATCCCTTGTCAATAAACTGGCAACCATTGTTGGCCACTATCACCCTCGGTATGCCGAATCTACATACAATGTTTTTCCAGATGAATTTCTATATGTCCTTCACCGAAATGGTTGCTAGGGGCTCTACCTCAATCCACTTAGTGAAGTAATCTACTACCACTACACAAAACTTCACTCCTCCAGGAGCTGTTAGGAGAGGCTCGATGAGGTCAATGCCCTATACTGTGAAGGGGTAGGGGTAATTAGCTCAAGTTATCATTTCCGAGGGTAGCCTCTGGAGGCTGGCGTGTCTTTGGCAATTGTCACATTTCTGGACAAATTGCCTTGCATCCTTCCTTAAGGTGGGCCAAAAGTATCCCTGGCGGAGTAGTACTTCTGCCAGAGCATTAGTTCCTATATGGGAACCACAGGCCCCCTCATGGACGTCTTTGAGGACTATCTCGACGTCTTGTTCGCCGACACACCTCTGCAGTAGACTTACGTACCCTTGCCGGTATAACTCCTCTCCGATTAGGAAATATTGTCTAGAACGTCTTCACACTCTTGCCGCCTCATGAGGGTCCTCGAGAAGCTTCAAAGTCAGAAGATATTTTTTATGGGATTTTTCCATCCTCTTTCCGAGGTTGCTATGCGCATTATTGTTCTGCTCGGGTGATTTAGCAATTCGGTGGACTTTTTTAACTTGGCCAAAATATCTGCTTCAGTATTATTTCGACGAGGCACGCTCTCGATGTATACCTCATCAAACTCTTGGATGAGCTTTGTCATGAGCTCATGATATTTTCCCAGGGTTAGGTCCTTGGCACTGCAGTCCCCTTCCATCTGTCGGACCATAAGTTGAGAATCGCCGTGGGCCTTTAGGTTTCTCACAACAACTATTCTAGCAAGGCGCAAACCTGCTATGAGGGCTTCATATTCTGCCATGTTATTGGTGACATTAAATCCAAATTTGATGGCTTTTGTGGCTTTGATACCTTCGGGACCACGGATAATTACTCTAGCTCCTTGATGTTCAGAACTGGAGGCCCCGTCAACAAGCAGAGTCCACTTAGGCTTATTCTTACTAAGGTTACGTTGATTGTCTTCCGCAATAGGTACCTCAGCAATGAAATCTGCCAATGCCTGTGCTATTATCGCCTTCCTTGGCTCATAGGTGATATGATATTCAATGAGCTCGATTCACCACTTCGATAGCCTACCTAAGTGGTCCACCTTCTTCATCATGTCCTGAAGAGGCAGGCTACTTCGGACGATAATGGGGTGCCTTTGGAAATAAGGTCGTAGCCTTCTGCTTGCAAGTACCAGGGTATAAATAGCCTTTTGTAGCAAGGGGTACCTGACTTCGGCACCATGCAGAGACTTGCTCACATAATATATTGGCCATTGCTTTTCCCTCTCTTCCTTTGCAAGGACCGAACTTATAGCATTTTTCAGTGACGGTGAGGTAAAGTATGAGGGGTTCTCCTTCCCATGGCTGCCAAAGTGTCAGCATACGAGTTAGGAAGATTTTAAGTCTTCCTAGGCATTTTGGCAGTGTTCGTTCCAAGGGCAAACCTCGATTCTGAGGTTGTCACCATTTTTTGCTGCCTTATTAAGGACTTTGAAGAATGGTCAGCAGTGATCGCCATATCTAGAGATGAATCTGCCTAGGGACGTGATTTTCCCCGTGAGTCTTTGCACATCTTTGGTCATCTTGGGTGTTTAGAATTCTAACAAGGCCTTGACCTTTTCCAGATTAGCGTTGATACCTCTCTCTGATACCATAAATCTAAGAAACTTACTAGCATTCACCCTAAACACACATTTTTTGAGGTTGAGACGGATTCCTAATGTCCTAAACTGGTGGAACGTCTCTCCTAAGTCTATGATATGACTGTTAGGCAGTTTTCTCTTAACTATCATATCATCAACATAGACTTCCATGTTTCTCCCAATTTGGGAATCGAAGAACCTATCCTTCAACCTCTGATACGTGGACCCTGCATTCTTAAGCCCGAAAGGCATTCTAATGTAGCATTATGTACCAGCTTCGGTGATGAAGGTAGTTTTTTCCTTGTCTTTGGGGTCCATTCTGATTTCATGGTACCCACTATGTTACCCACTCCGGGGTAGTCCAGTTATGGTGCCAAAACTGTGCATTTAAACTCCCAGGATTGGTAATGTTCTGTAGGCCATCAGAACACTACCCTTAGTGTGCATACCCAAGTGGCCTTCTTGGGCACTATAAAAACACATGCATATTGGTCCAACCATCACACACATATTCACATTTCATGCACACCATGGCAGGTAAGAAGTAAAACACTAGCACAAGTCTTAGTTTTGGCTTCCACACATTAGGCAATCTTGTTAAGTTCTAGTGACCAGCTACTGTACCTGCAACTTCCACTAATAAAATGTATCATTCTAGCCACATACCACCTATTTTATTTTCTCCATTATCAAGTAGAGACTTAGGGAAAAACCAAGGAATTTTTTTTTACATCAATACCCCAGCTATGGACCAAGTTATGGATTTTTTAAGTTGGTTACAAAATTCTGACCAAATGAACAGTAACTTAGCCAACTTTGAAACATCATATCTTTGGCTACAGGTATCCAAATTCATAAATTCCAAATTCCAGTTCAACCACTGGATGTTCTCTAGATTTGGCCAAAATTTCATAGCAAGATTCATTCCACACAGGGACATTAAACTTTAGGTACAGGGTCAAAATTTTGGCAACTTTTGGACCATTTTGCCCATACAATTTTTCCAAACCATGAAAACACTTCATTCACAAGGGGGAAAGCCCTCCAAGGCTATCCCATATATGTCCATTACACTTAGGCAGCATTGCACCACATCACTTACATAGCCAAAACATTACTCAAATGTTCAGATACTTGTATCATTTTACATACAATACATGTAAATGCATACATGCACTACAATGTGGTCTTAACTCAGCTAAATATGCATCCTAGGTTACAAGAGATCCTAAGACACAATGGACTCCAAAAATAGGATGCTGGACGGCTGCTGCACAACACAGTAAGCACCATCACTAAAAATACCAAATGTGCTCCTAAAATCACCAAACTTTCCAGATCATAACCAGACATATTGAAGTTCATGTACCTAAAATTTGATAGAGAAATTTGAATGAAAACTATTAATTCGAATGCTCTCTTTCAGGTGCTCCTGAAATGGACAGAAAGGCGGTAAGTTTCTTGAATGAAACTTAGTAAAGGCTTATCAATAAAATCTTCAAACTCCAGCCATATACCTGAAATCCAAAGACACTAAAACACAAAAATACAATACAGCACAGAAATATACACATCCAAATGCACAAACAAACACAACAACAAACATATGAAATGCTGGCAGCAGTAACACATTAAGGTTAGTCCATAATCATTCAATTAAACATTAAGAACTCACTATGGAAGCCCTCCTCAATCTATTGCTTGGTCTTAAGAGGTCCTTAGGTCTTAGTTAGTGCTAACTTGGGCTCTAGAAACCCTATATTTCACTGCCATAACAGAGCACCAAAGCTGTAGGGTTGAAACCCTTGGTGCAATTTCCCCCTTAACCTAAACTTGGTTCATCAAGCTCTTGGCTATCTTCCATGCTTAGGGTCATATGTTTATGGATGTTTGAGCATCTGTATTGAATAATAAACAGCCATGAAACCCAGACAAAACCCTTACCTTTTTCTGTAAATCCAATAAACCCTTTGTAAACCCGAAAACTAGGGATTATAGCCTTCCTTGATGCTTCGGTTGTTTTCTCTTGCTTTCTCTTGATTATTTGCAGTAAGATGGCTATGGTGGATGGTGGAGGAGCTCAGAGAGATGAGGCTAGTAGGTGGAGGTTGAATTTTGGGAAGAAAATGGGTGAAAATGATTTTTTTCTAGCTTTATTTCTTTATTTATCTTTAGTAATGGCATGTTTGCAAATTTTGCAAACTTCAAGGCACACTTGGACAGATTATTTCCAGCCATTTTGGCTGGGAAAATGACATATTCTGACCTCTTTTAACCTTGGTCAAAATTCATTTTCACCTTAGAAAAAATCTAGGACACCTAAGCACCTTAGTTGTCATTATGCCACAAATGGCAAACTTTGCCTCTTTGAGCACTTTGGTCGCCAACAATATATTTAATTCCTTCCATGTTCTTTCTTCATAATTCCATCCATATCATTTCTTCATAATTCCATCCATGTCCTTTCCATAGCCATATTTAGAAATTTGTGCAGTTGAGTACCCAGTCTTTGTAACCTTACAATTTAGTCCATAGGTTACTTGACAAACAAGCAACCCTTAAGGATTTTCTTGTCGGCCAAGTTACCAACTTGGAACACTTTTAAGGAGGTATTGATCATGCCTTTTACCCCCCACACTTCAATCACTATGGTGAGAATTACACAGTATAATGGTTTTTAGCCATTATGACACTTGTAATTTTCCCATTTTGTGAGGTGGAAACACACTAACTGCATCGAGGAAGCTGAGGAGTTCGTATTCGGCGGTTGAGTCCACCAACTGGTCTATTGGGGGTAGAGGATATGAATCCTTAGGGCAAGCATCGTTCACATTTCGGAAGTCGATGCACATTCGGAGTTTGTCCGTCCTATCTTTTGTGCTGATGACCACATTGCTAAGCCATTCGGAATATTTGACTTCCCTTATTACCTCTGCCTCCAACAACCTTTGGATCTCGGTCTTAACGAAGTTGTTCTTATGTGCTGAAAGGCTCCTCTTTTTTTGGCGAACAGGCTTCGCATCAGGGCATATTTTAAGACTATGCTGGATTATACGAGGGTCTACCCCCGGCATATCCTTTGGCGAGTAGGCAAATAGATCTTTGTTCACTAAAAGGAAAGATACAAGCTTTTGCTTGTCAACTTTGGCCAGATGTTTCCCTAGGCAGGTATTTCGGCCCGGCACAAGCTCTACATTCTCAATTTCAATTTTTTCTGAGTCGCTTTTCTCCCCTTCTGTAGGCTCTTCAGTCGGTGTGCCTTTTTCTCCCAAGGTCTGTGTGTGCACTTTTAATAGGCTCTGCCTAGCCTTCACAAAGACCTTTCGGACTTCAGCTTGATCAATGAATATTTCTGCATCCCCATCCTTCATCCTGAAGGTCACCGTCAGATACTTCACATCTGGCCAGATGTGAAAGTTCCCTTGAGTTTGCCTTCCAAGGATGGCATTATACGAAGAGGGAACATCGATGATGATGAACCTGGTCATGGCAGAGGCGAAGGACTCTCCATTGTTTTGGACTGAAGTTCCCCTTATCATTAGAGGTAGGTCGATCCACCCCAGGACAGGGAGTGTGGAAGGACTTACCCCGAAGGTGGGGGATGTAACAGGTTTGAGGTCAGTCTTCACGATGCCTAATCTTGGCAATAGATGGGAGAATAAGACATTGGTGTTGGACCCATCATCCAGGAGCACCATTTTTACATCCAAGCTCCTAATCCTTTCCATGATAAGAAGCGGGTCATTGTGTGGAAACACTACAGTAGGCCCATCTTCCCGAACAAGCTTGTTCAATGGGTTGCCGAATTCCATCACAGAGATCTCCCTAGCTTTCCTTTTCCTTTCTGCTGAGGGCAACCCCATGGTGATCTTCTAGATTGCTCCTGCTAGGAGTGGGGGGATTTTTCTTGGGACTCCGGTTCCGATGCCGATCAGAGACATGGTCCTCGTCTTCCTTTCTTTCCTCCTCCCTCTTTCCTCTAGGAGAGGGTATCCGCAGATACCGACACAGCTGGCCCAGCTTGATCAGGGACTCGATGTATTTCCCGAATTAGAAGCAGTCCTCAGTGTCATGGCCGTGGTCCCGATGGAATTTTAGAATTTCTTCATATACTTTTTGTTATACGAGGTCATGACCTTCGGACGCAGAATTTGAGCTCCCTACCTCTCCATGGCCATTAGGATGTTTGTCCTCATGGTATTCAAGGGAGTAAAAGTCTATGGTTATTTCCCTCTCTATTTCTGAGGTAGACCCCCTGACTCTGTTGGATATCGAGGGTGTTGGCTTGGCCCCTCGAGGTGAACGTGGTCGGCTTTGGGCCTCCCATCCTCAGCTCTTCAGCAGTCATGTGCTGCTCAGCCCTTCGGTAGAACTCACCAAAGGTATCTGGGGGGTCCTTCGAGAACTCAAAGAACAGTTGTGAGTCTCCCTGAAGTCCCCGTGTCATGGCGAGGATACGTATTTCGGGCCGAAAGTCAGCACGCTCAGGGCATCTCGGTTGAACCTTTTGACATAGTCACTAATGGTCTCTCCATTCCTTTGCACTATGTCGAACATCTGAACTGACATCTTCGTTGTCGGCCTGCTGCTGATGAATTGTTGTGTAAATGCAGTGGACAACTCTTCGAATCCCATGATAGTTCCGGGGGCCAATAAGTTGTACCATGCTGTTGCCAGTCCGGAGAGGGTGACCTCGAACCATTTGCACAATGTGGGGTCGTCGGCACTGTGTAGCACCATGCTGCCCCTGTATTCGGTCAGGTGGGCCTGGGGGTCACTATGCCCATCATACGTATCTAGGCGAGCTACCCGGAAGTTGCTGGGCATGTGTGCCTCAACTATTGCTCGGGCGAATGGGGATTCTTCACCTGTGAAGGTCTCCGAGAACCTTGACCCAACAGGCTTCCGAGAAACCTGCCTTTCCACCTTGTCTACATTAGTATTGTGCACAAAAAGTCAATCATAAGATGATTGTATTTTTTGCACATTGAGTCATGATATTTTATTAAGGTATTAATCTAGCAATTATGTTTGTTTTTTTGTTTCTATGTAACATAATAAGCATAATTGTAACCCTAGAATAATGATATTCTCAAATGTCCCGGGTCTAGTATTATTGTGGAACGGGTTGCAATAATACATAACGACTAGCATATGTGGAGACTAATATCAGATATGTAGTCTACGTATGGATACAAGTTAGAGAACTTGTGTACTGGACTGACCCACCATGAGAACACTACATGGATCGTTATATGAATGTCATAAGTGATTCTCATAGTGATCATGGTATATGTAGTCCTTCGACCTAAGATCATCAAGGTTCCCTACATGTAAGTCATATACTTTGATACTTTCCTTTGTTGCTCGTAACTGAGTGAACTTGAAGGAGGTCATTGGGTATGTCACATATCATGTGGAGGGATTTGTATGATCAAGATGGGATTTGTCCCTCCTATATAACGGGAGTGATATCTTCGGGCCCCTTGATATAGTGAGACTTAGAAAATGCATGGCCATGCTCTGATGAGTTGATATAAGATATCAATGTCATCAGTTTAAGTTGGTCTACTCGGTAATCAAGAAACCAAAGATTGAGCTATACAAGAGTGACACATTCCATGTCTCGTGCTTAGTCTTGATATCTTGGACAAAGGGACAATAGCATATATCGGTGATGATTATAAAGGTTTAGTCGAATCATTGACAATCTTGTCACTTGGGTAGCAATGATGTGTTCCTAGACACCGGTCATTGCTTATGATCATATATGTGATTTATGATCATTGCCAACATGGTAAGAGCCTATTGGGTCGCACACATAGAGCTATTTGGATATTAGAGTGCATGGGCTAACAATTTAGGTTTTGGTTTCACAATAATTTTGAGCTTAACAATGGCTCAGTGGGCTAACAATTTGGGTTTTGCTTTCCCAATAATTTTGTATTAATAATGGGCCCAATATTTGAGCCATTATTAAGCCAGAAATTACAGCCTAATTGGATTGTGGCTTTGAAACCCATTAGGCCTGGAAGTTGAGTCTCACTATAAATACAACTTTTAGTGAGAAATTCATAGGTCTTCTTGCCCTAGCCTCCCAAAAGGACAGCCGCACTCTTCTCTTGCAATTCTTTGGAGGACGAAAGCTAGCACTATGAGCGCAAGAGAAACGCATCTGCTAGGACGCGGGGGAAGTGCGGTGATCCTGAGACACTCGTGTGGATTGTTAGTGTTGTGCCCGAAAGGCCAATCATGAGATGATTGTATTTTTGCACATTGAGTCATGATATTTTATTAAGGCATTAATCCAGCAATTATGTTTGTTGTTTTTGTTTCTGCATAACTTAACAAACATAATTGTAACCCTAGAATAATGATATTCTCAAACATCCCTAGTCTAGTATTATTGTGGAGCGGGTTGCAATAATACATAACGACTAGCATATGTGGAGACTAATATGAGATATGTAGTCTGCATATGGGTACAAGTTGGAGAACTTGTGTACTGGACCGACCCACCATGAGAACACTACATGGATCGTTACATGAGTGTCATAAGTGATTCTCATAGTGATCATGGTATATGTAGTCCTTCGACCTAAGATCATCAAGGTTCCCTACATGTGAGTCACATACTTTGATACTTTCCTTTGTTGCTCATAACTGAGTGAACTTGGAGGAGGTCATTGGGTATGTCACATATCATGCACAGGGATTTGTATGATCAAGATGGGATTTTTCCCTCCTATGTAACGGGAGTGATATTTTCGGGCCCTTCGATAGTGGAAGACTTAGAAAAATGCATGGCCATGCTCGGATGAGTTGATATACGATATCAATGTCATCAGTTTAAGTTGGTCTACTCGGTAATCAAGAAACCAAAGATTGGGCTATACGAGAATGACACATTTCATGTCTCGTGGTTAGTCTTGATATCTTGGACAATGGGACAATGGCATATATCGGTGATGATCATAAAGGTTTAGTCGAATGATCGACAATCTTGTCGCTTGGGTAGCAATAATGTGTTGCTAGACATCGGTCATTGCTTATGATCATATATGTGATTTATGATCATTGCCAAAGTGGTAAACGCCTATTGGGTCACACACATAGAGCTATTTGGATCATTAGAGTGCATGGGTTAATAAGTTGGGTTTTGGGTTCACAATAATTTCGTATTAATAATGGGCCCAATAGTTTAGCCATTATTAAGCCCGAAATTAAAGCCTAATTGGATTAGGGCTTTGAAACCCATTAGGTCTGGAAGTTGAGTCTCACTATAAATACAACTTCTAGTGAGAAATTCACAAGTCTCCTTGCCTTAGTGTCCCAAAAGGACAGCCGCATTCTTCACTTGCAATTCCTTGGAGGACACAAGCTAGCATTGCGAGTGTGAGAGAAACGCATCTGCCAAGACGCTGTGGAAGAGTGGTGATCCCGAGAAGCTCGTGTGGATACCATAGAGAGCTTGAACATGTCAACTATTCAAGTTTTATGATTCGACTCTACAGTTGAGTGAGAGATCTCAACCGAAAATTAGGTATGAAAATTTTCAAACACTTGGTTTACCCCGTTTCACTTGGATCCTGGAGAGTTTCGGTTAAATTCCGCTGTGCTGTTTGGCTCCCGAAACCCTAAATCGGGATTGAGTGTTGAATCTCATGATGTTACGTGGTCGGTTGCTTTTCGGCCATGATTAATTAGATTGATTCATGATGCATGAAACCGAAACTCATAATGAACATATGACATATATGAAGAAATGGCACTAATTGGTTAATGAGATTAACCCTAAATTGAATGGTATGAGATACCTATATGGATTAGGATTCTTGCAATAGTTGCAAAAACCCTAGCTTTGTTCGGATTCGGCCTGTTCGGGCACCGAAAGTAAGGTATTTTTGGTGGCTCGGATGGATTAGGATTCTTGCAATAGTTGCAACCACCGCCCGCTGACCGGCTAGCGGGACCGCCGTATGCAAAGTGCCACTTAAATAAAAACTGGTTAATCAACATACGTCAATTAGCATGCATTTTTGTTGAATGAGATTTGAAATGATATGCTAATTGGTGTTTGAAGCATGGTGCATGGTTATAGTCCTTGATTGGTTGTACTTGTAAGTACGGCCTACGAGTCGTGCCTTCTCTTTTTTACTCTCATTGTACATTCTTTTCTCACCTTACTCCCCTCGAATGTAACTCAAGGTTTCTATTCTTGATGCAATGGTACATTATGGGATCATCCAAGGTGGTATGTCCAAGGAGGTGACAACAAAAGGGCAACCAAGAAAGGAAGAGAAGGAGCTTGTGAAGACCCTTTTCTTTTCTTAGGCTTTTATGATATTCTCATTGGCTTAAGAATATCGCATAGTTTGGGCTATAACCATGTCACGTTTGTTTCTTGTAAGCATGAGGTGCATGTTTTATATTTGTATGTGATGCATGTATAAGACAACTGGAGATAACAAATTTGTGAGATCAAAAGAAAAATCCCTCAAACAAATATTAAGTCATTAAATGTGATCCATTCCAAATGTTGGCACTCATCAAGACTTTGATCAACATTAGGTGGGTTTGCCAAAGCAAAGCACCTATGTTCATCTTGGTAAGGTGCGATGGGATAATAGTGATATCCAAACTGCTAACTTTGGGTTCGACTTAACTAAGTCATCCTAATAGGATTAGGGACTTAGAGGCATAGCGTTGGGCTTAAGTTCATGAGATGAGCTTGGACAAGTGTTGTTCACCCAACTATCCAAGATTTGCATTGGATGCAATTGGCAAAGACTTGCCTACCTAAATAGCTGTAACTTGAGAGAAAAGCCAAAGCTGACTTAGGTTGTGGTCAAATATGGATCTTGGCCCACTAGAATACCTTAGTGTCGAGGTGTTCCGAAATAATATCAAGGGTTATTATTTTGAGGAAAATAGTGGGAGTATCGTTTAATAAAAGTCCTTATTAAATAAATTAAAATACATGACTCTTACACTGCATATTTACTGTTGTAGATAACCATGGCACAAAACACATCGACACTTTCATTGCGATCGATCCTTGAGAAGGAAAAACTAAATGGGACTAACTTTCCTAAATGGTACCGAAACTTGAGGATAGTCCTCAAGTAAGAGAAAAAGGCTTATGTCCTAGAGTAGCCCATTCCGAATAAGCCTGCTGCCACTACTCGAAGAGCTGAAAGGGATGCTCACAAGAGGCGTTCTGATGATGCTTTGGATGTTGCATGCCTCATGCTTATTACCATGGAATCTGAGCTTCAGAAGCAACATGAGAACTTGGTGGCGTTCGATATGATCGAACATCTCAAAATGCTTTTCCAAGAGCAAGCTAGGCATAAGAGATTTGAGACCTCTAAGGCATTATTTCAGTGTAAGATGTCTGAGGGAAGTCTTGTGGGTCCTCATGTGCTCAAGATGATTGGGTACATTGAGAATCTTGAGAGTTTGGGATTTGCTCTTTAGAAAGAGTTGGCTGTTGATGTAGTCTTGCAATCATTGCCTGAAAGCTACAGTTAGTTCATCATGAACTATAACATGAATGACCTTGACAAGTCCCTCCCTGAATTGCTCAACATGTCGAGAACTGTTGAGCAAAACCTAAAGAAGGCTAAGCCCATTTTGATAGTTCAAAAGGGCAAAGGAAAGGGAAAAACCAACAAGAAGAAGGATAAAGCTAATGGAAAGTCCAATGCTAATTCTTCTTCAGCTACACTGAAACCAAAGGGTGGTGTGGCAAAGGATGGGGAGTGCTTCCATTGTAAGCAACTTGGACACTGGAAGCGCAACTGCAAGCTATATCTTGAAGAACTTGCTAAGGAAAAGGGAAGTAAGACTTCCACTTCAGGTATTTTTGTTATAGAGGCTAACTTTTCTACTTCCTCATCTTGGGTATTTGGATGTGGATCTCACATTTGTGCAAATGTGTAGGATCTAGGTAGAAGTAGAAGATTGGCCCAACGTGAAGTGGACCTACGTGTTGGAAATGGAGCAAGGGTTGCTGCCCTAGCCGTAGGGATATTTGTTCTCACTTTACCTAGTGGATTAGTTTTAGAATTAGACAACTGCTACTTTGTGCCTACTATTAGTAGAAATTTGATTTATGTTTCTTGTTTAGACAAGAAAGGTTTTTCATTTATAATAAAGGACAAATGTTGTTCTATTTATTTGAATTAAATCTTTTATGGTAGTGTTCAACTTAGCAATGGGTTGTATGTTCTAGACCTCGAAGATCCAATCTATAATGTGAATACCAAGAAGGTCAGATTAAATTATTTGAACCCGACTTATCTCTGGCACTGTCGCTCGGGCCATATAAATGAGACCCGCATATCCCAGCTCCATAAGGATGGACTTTTTGACTCATTTGATTTTGAATCATATGAGACATATGAGTCATGTTTGTTGGGCAAGATGACCAAAGCCCCATTCACAGGGCAAAGTGAAAGGGCTAATGACTTAATAGGACTCATACATAATGATGTATGTGGCCCTATGTCTACACAAGCTAGAGGAGGTTTTCAATACTTCATTACTTTCACTAATGACTTCAGTAGATATGGCTATGTGTATCTCATGAGACACAAGTTAGAATCCTTTGAAAAGTTCAAAGAATTCTAGAATGAAGTAGAGAATCAACTCGGTAAAAGTATCAAAGTGCTTCATTCAGATCGAGGTGGAGAATACTTGGATCGAGAATTCCTTGACTATCTGAAGGAGTGTGGTATAGTATCACAACTCACTCCACCAGGTACACCTCAATGGAATGGTGTATCTGAAAGGAGAAATCAAACTCTGTTAGACATGGTTCACTCTATGATGAGTCATGCTAACCTTCCAAACTCCTTTTGGGGACATGCTCTAGAGACAGCCGCTTTTACACTAAACTGAGTTCCATCTAAATCGGTTCAAAAGACACCATATGAGATATGGAGTGGGAGGCGTCCCAATTTTTATTTTATGAAGATTTGGGCTGTGATGCTTATGTGAAACGTCAATCCTCTGACAAACTAGGGCCTAAATCTCAAAAATACCTTTTTGTTGGGTATCTTAAAGAAACAAAGGGTTATTATTTCTACAATCCTTTTGAGCAAAAAGTGTTTGTTGCTCGAACTGGTGTCTTTTTAGAGAAAGAGTTTATCTCTAAAGAAACTAGTGGGACGAAAGTAGAACTTGAAGAAATTCAAGAACAACAAGGAGACATCGAACCTGAAATGGAACCTGAACAGACACCACAAGATGTTGTGGTTCAAGAGTCTGTTCCTGTAGCACAGAGCCCACGTAGGTCTGGTAGGATTCGATGTGAGCCTGAGAGATATAGATTTCTCATGACTCACACTGGTGATGTGATGCTCATGGATCATGATGGGCTCACAACCTACCAACAAGCTATGTCGGGGCCTGACTCTGAGAAGTGGCTAGTGGCCATGAAATTCGAGATGGAATCCATGTATGAAAACCAAGTATGGACTTTGGTTGACCCACCTGAAGGGGTAAAACCCATAGGGTGCAAATGGGTTTTCAAGAAGAAAACTAACATGGATGGTAATGTGATTACCTTTAAGGGACGATTGGTCGCAAAAGGTTTCAAGCAAATTCATGGTATTGACTATGATGAAACTTTTTCACCAGTTGCTATGCTTAAATCCATCCGAATTTTGTTTGCTATTGCTGCACACTATGATTATGAGATATGGCAAATGGATGTCAAAACTGCATTCCTAAATGGAAAGCTACTTGAGGATGTGTACATGACACCACCTGAAGGTTTTGTCACTCCTGAGAATGCCAATAAAGTGTGCAAGTTGCAAAGGTCCATTTATGGACTGAAGCAAGCTTCTCAAAGTTGGAATCTTCATTTTGATGAAGCAATGAAAGAGTTTGGTTTTATCAAAAATGAAGATGAACCTTGTGTCTACAAGAAGGTTAGTGGGAGCGCTATTGTCTTCTTGGTGTTGTATGTAGATGACATACTACTGATCGGGAATGACATTCCTGAGCTACAGTCTGTGGAGACTTGGCTGGGGAAATGTTTCTCTATGAAGGACTTGGGTGAAGTAGCCTATGTGTTAGGTATCAGGATCTATAAAGATAGATCTAGAAAGCTTCTTGGTGTAAGTCAAAGTACATACATTGACAAGGTGCTAAAGAGGTTTAGCATGCAAGATTCCAAGAAAGGATTCTTGCCCATGTCACATGGAACCTCAATCTCACCAGTGATCCAAACATATACTTCGATGCTATCATCTCATCAGGGAGATCATCGACAGGGGTGATGTAAGGATATGCAGGATTTCGACAGACAGCAACAATGCTGATCCACTGACAAAGCCCCTTACACAGCTGAAGCATGATAGCCACTCTAGGTCCATCGGTATTAGATACATGGATGATTGGCTTTTAGGGCAAGTGGGAGATTGTTAATGTTGTGCCGAAAAGGCCAATCGTGAGATGATTGTATTTTTGCACATTGAGTCATGATATTTTATTAGGGCATTAATCCAGCAATTATGTTTGTTGTTTTTGTTTCTGCGTAACTTAACAAACATAATTGTAACCCTAGAATAATGATATTCTCAAACATCCCTAGTCTAGTATTATTGTGGACCGGGTTGCAATAATACATAACAATTAGCATATCTGGAGACTAATATGAGATATATAGTCTGCATATGGGTACAAGTTGGAGAACATGTGTACTGGACCGACCCACTATGAGAACACTACATGGATCATTGTATGAGTGTCATAAGCGATTTTCATAGTGATCATGGTATATGTAGTCCTTCGACCTAAGATCATCAAGGTTCCTTACATGTGAGTCACATACTTTGATACTTTCCTTTGTTGCTCGTAACTGAGTTAACTTGAAGGAGGTCATTTGGTATGTCACATATCATGCGCAAGGATTTGTATGATCAAGATGGGATTTGTCCCTCCTATGTAACGGGAGTGATATCTTCGGGCCCCTTGATAGAGTAAGACTTAGAAAAATGCATGGCCATGCTCAGATGAGTTGATATACGATATCAATGTCATCAGTTTAAGTTGGTCTACTCAGTAATCAAGAAACCAATGATTGGGCTATGTGAAATGACACATTCCGTGTCTCGTGCTTAGTCTTGATATCTTGGACAAAGGGACAATGGCATATATCGGTGATGATCATAAAGGTTTAGTCAAATCATCGACAATCTTGTCACTTGGGTAGCAATGATGTGTTGCTAGACACCGGTCATTGCTTATGATCATATATGTGGTTTATGATCATTGCCAACATGGTAAGAGCCTATTGGGTCGCACACATAGAGCTATTTGGATCATTATAGTGCATGGGCTAATAATTTAGGTTTTGGTTTCACAATAATTTTGAGCTTAATAATGGCTCAATGGGCTAATAATTTGGGTTTTGGTTTCACAATAATTTCGTATTAATAATGGGCCCAATAGTTGAGCCATTATTAAGGCCGAAATTACAGCCTAATTGGATTGCGGCTTTGAAACCCATTAGGCCTGGAAGTCGAGTCTCATTATAAATACAGCTTTTAGTGAGAAATTCGTATGTCTTCTTGCCCTAGCCTCCCAAAAAGACAATTGCACTCTTCTCTTGCAATTCCTTGGAGGATGCAAGCTAGCATTATGAGCGCAAGAGAAATGCATCTGCTAGGATGTGGTGGAAGCGTGGTGATCCCGAGACGCTCATGTGGATACCATAGAGAGCTTGAACACGTTAACTATTTAGGTTTTGTGATTCGACTCTACAGTTGAGTGAGAGATCTCAACCAAAAATTATGTACGAAAATTTTCGAACACCTGGTTTACCCTGTTTCACTTGGATCTTGGAGGTTTTTGGTTAAATTTTGCTGCGCTGTTTGGCTCCCAAAACCCAATAGTCTAACCTCTCAAGGATTTTCTCCATGAGGGCAGCGGTACTGGCCTCTTCCCGTTGCCTGAAAGTCTCTGGCGGTGGGGAGCAATGTCTCCTCTTTGGGGAGTAACTGTGCCGGCGAGGAGATGGTGACCTCTTGTACGGTGATGGGCTCGTTCGGCGAGATCCTTTAGGCCCTTTTGATGTTGTTTTTTCAACACGATGCCCTTCGAGGGGGACGCCCTCAATTGAGGATTCATCGTGCAAATCTCCACTACTTGAACTCCACTGGGCAGGCTTAGGGCCTTCAGACCGAGGGTGGTTGGGACCACCTCTGGTCAAGTTACTACATCATTTCCACCACTATAGAATGCTAGAAATCCCTTAGGAAGCCCATGGTAACAGTCAGAGGATGTTCGTCTTCCGACAAAGAGGTCCCAGCAGCTGGCTTCTCGGTCGCCAGTTGAGTCTTTGGCGTGGATGGGGACCTCAAGAGTCCCTTATCCTTAGAACGTCGAGTCTCAATGACGGCTACCTGAGAGTGGGTTCCCATAGACAGCGCCAAATGATGCCCGGCGGCATCTTCGTTATGTGACATGTTGTAGCTGCAAACGGGACTTCCGGGATAAAGGTGCTTATAAAGAGCCCTCCAATGTATGAGGTGCCTTGGAGAGGAGCTTCCAGTGAGGGTGTAGCTACAAGACTCAGTAAAACACAGGTTAAAAACTCCCCAGAGTGTGATTCCAGGGGCGGAGTCGCCGACGCTCAAGTCAACCGTTTTAGGAGGAAAGTAAGAAACTAAGAAGCAATGAAGAGCAGAAAATGGCTAGAGTTTCCTCTTTCTTACTTGTTGTTCCCTTTTTTTTTTTTTTGCCAAGGTTCTCCACTAGTATTTATAGGAGGTCCTTACAATAAGGCCTTCTACTACAGCTTGTCTTAGATCATGAAATGTGGTTGGCCAGATTTGATCCGTACGTTCAGGGATAGGCGCCCCCAACTGGCTGTAGCCGTTCTGACCTAAGGTCAGGGCCGTACGGGTGGGCTATGTGTTAGAGGCATGTGTGAGGTCCTCTGTGTTAGAGGCTCCTAACCATTTTTGTCTTATCCAGCTGAGAGCTCCTTCGATGATGGACTCTCTTCAGGGAATGAGACCCGTTTAACAAGCGAGCCTCAGTCAGTCTGACTTTGCTCTCCGAGGGCCGCAGAGGGAGGCTCCTTGGTAGTGTGGAGGACCTTCAGAGGATCCCATATTTTTCTGAGAATGGGGAGATAATCCCCAGGATCTCTAGACAACTTGATCGAGGACGGCATATCATGCCCATCCGAGGGTGGTAAGGATACCATCTATCCCCAAGTGGGTCAGATGTGCTGCCAAGGATAGTACTTTGTGAGTCATCCTTACAGGCTATCCGAGCGTGATAGCCATTTTGCTATCAACAAGATATGACAACCAAATGTAGCAGCCATTCACAACCAACAAACACATGAAATGCGGCAGCAACAGTAATCATTGGTTACTCCATAAAACACGTAATAAACATAACCAAATCACTATGGCATCCCTCCTCAAGCTAATGATTGGTCTTAGGAGGATTTTAACACTAGTTAGTACTAACTTTGGGCTCTAGAAACCCTCATTTCACTGCTATCTTTATGCACTTCACAATAGGTCACAAAACCTTCAACAAGTGCACTCCCCTCACTAAACTTGGTTCATCAAGCTCATGGCTCTCTTCCATGCTTAGCCCTAGCTCCATGGTTGCTCAAAAATATAGTAAACAATCCATGAGAGCTAGACAACCCTTACCAAAATGGGTAGGCCAAAAATCAAGCTTCATCCTTGAAGTATCCAAGCAATAGCTCTAGTTTGCTTCTAATTGCTTCCTTTTGCCTTCAATTTCAATCAGTTGCAAGTTTGAAGGTGTGGTGGCTATGGAGGAAGTGTGACTATGTTCTAGGGCTGGAGGAGGTTGAAAATGAGAGAGAGATAAGTGAATAGGCCACTTTAGTGGCCTTAAATGAGCTTAAGGCACGAAACACACTTGAACAAGCTTAACCTTGCTTTATGTCATTTTTCTTCTCACTAATTATGGTTTGTTTGTCTTAAAGTCATTGGTACACATGTGCCCAACATTTTTTAGCCATTTACAAGCCATAGCTGCCCTTCCTAGGTGGGAAAACTCCAAATTGCTTCATTTGACTTAAGTTAAAGACATATACATCCTAAGGCCTAAATTAGAACACATAGGTCCTTTATGCCTTTTTATGCTTTCTTTGTCCTTAGTTGTCTTGCCATAAAATATTTGGTCCTCCAATAGTACTTTCATACCATTCATATCTTTCCCATAACTCTCCAAAGCTCTTTTGTGAACGATTTGCAATTGAGTACCCAGATATCCAAAACCTTACAAAAAAGTCCATAGGTTGCTTGACAAACAAGCAACCCTTAAGGCATTTCTTGGGGGCCAAGTTACCAACTTGGAACACTTTTATGGAGGTGTTCAAAATACCTTTTACCCTTCACACTTCAATCACTATGAAGAGAATTACACAATATAATAGCTTTTTTGACCATTATGCGACACTTGTAATTCTCCCATTTTTGTGTGGTGGTAAAAATCCTTCCCCCCTTAAAAATTTTGGATCTCCAAAATAGCCTTTAGCTTCGGGTATTCTTCAGGATAACTTTCCATAAGGTATTTTTCTGTTTCCCAGGCTGCTTATCTTTCAAAGTGGTGTGACCACTGAACTTTAACCATAGGAATAAGTTTGTTTCTTAACCTTCAGGTATCCTTTGCTAATGTAGCCATAGGTTTTTCTTCATATGTCAAGTTAGGTTCCAATTGTATGTCTTCCACTAAAATAGCATGCTTTGTGTCCAATAGACACTTCTTAAGCATACTGATGTTAAACACATTATGAACACTTGACATGCTTAGGGGAAGAGCTAACCTGTATGCTACGTTGCCAACTCTGTCCAAGATCTCATAATGACGGATGTATTTTGGGGCTAGATTAGTTCTTCTACCAAATCTGGTAGCGCTTTTGGTTGGTGCAACTTTAAGCCAAACATTGTCACCAACCTCAAATT
Organism: Aquilaria sinensis; assembly: GCA_005392925.1. Lineage (NCBI taxonomy): Eukaryota > Viridiplantae > Streptophyta > Magnoliopsida > Malvales > Thymelaeaceae > Aquilaria > Aquilaria sinensis. The sequence goes on from SMDT01000095.1 coordinate 178,397, forward strand.
CCAAGTCTCTTCTTCTTTTGTTCACATAGGTTGTGGTCTTTTCATTGGCTGCCTTTAATCTCTCTTGAATTTTCTTGATTTTGGCAGTAGTCTTTTCAATAATTTCAAGACGCAACTCTAGTCTATCTGAGGCTTCCACCCAATTGTGGGCTGTAATGCACCTTCTTCCACATAATGCTTCATAAGGTGCCATGCCAATGGTGCTTTAGTAACTATTGTTATATGAGAGTTCCACTATTGGAAAGTGTTGGTCCCATTCATCCTTGAAATCCAACACACAGCTCTTGAGCATGTCTTCCAATATTTGTATCACCCTTTCAGTTTGCCCATCTGTCTGAGGGTGGTAAGCAGTACTCAAGTGGATTTTGGTTCCTAGTGCTTTATGAAAAGCACTCCAAAACTAAGCTATAAATCTTGGATCTCTATCAAATACAATGCAATCTGGCACTTCATGTAGTCTCACTATCTCCTAGACATACATATGAGCTAACTTCTCCAAGGAGTTTATGAGTTTCATATGTAAGAAGTGGGCACATTTGGTTAGCCTATCCATAATGACCCAGATTGTATTATGCCTTAATCTGGTCACAAGCAACCTAGTCAAAAAGTCCATGGTTATGTTGCCTTACTTCCTTATTGGTATAGGTAGAGTCTGTAGGGTACCGGCTGGCTTCTAGTGTTCTACCTTTACCCTCTAGCATGTGGCACATTTGGAGCCATAAGTAGCTATGTCACTCTTCATATTTGGCCACCAGAAGTGAGTCTTCAAGTCTTTATATATTTTCTCACTTCTTGGATGGATGTTTAACTTGCTTGTGTGAGCTTTTTCAAGTATTTCATCCTTGAGCTTTGCTCATTTATGCACATAGATTCGGTCCTTGAAATACAATTGTCCTTGCTCAGGGAACCTTTTTCCCCTCTTGAAATCTTTTTAAGCTCAGGATCTATTTCCTGTGCCTTTCTGGCTTCTTCAATCCATCTAGACTGAATTGTCAATGTGTAGATTTGGGCTTCCTCCCACTTATGGTACTTATGCCATAGGCATAGTAGACAATTCTACTCATCATAATCAATTATGGATCCTCCTTTTAGAAGACCTGTGTACTTCCTGCTCAAGGCATCTGCTACTAGATTGCCTTTGCCCTCTATGTACTATATATATAGTAGCCATAGTCCTTGATGTATTCTAACCATCTCATTTACCTCATGTTCAACACTTTCTAAGTGAACAAGTACTTTAGGCTCTTTTGGTCAGTGTACATCACAAAGGAACTACCCATCAAGTAATGCCTCCACTGTTTCAGAACAAAAATCACTGCTGCCAGTTCTAGGTCATGAGTAGGATAATTTTGCTCATGGGGTCTCAATTTCCTTGGCCCATTAACAATTACATTTCTGTCTTGCATAACTACACAACCTAACCTAGATCTATATGGATTTGTATAGATGATGTAGGACTTTCTTGGATCAAGAAGAATCAATATTGGAGCTTCAATCAACATCTCAATCTACTCAAATCTTTTATCCTTCTTGGTCAGATGAGTAAAAACTAAAGCAATCATGGAAAAGCCTGATATAAATCTCTTGTAGAATCTAGCTAATCCTAGGAAACTTGTGATTTCCTTCACAGTGTTTGGAATTTCCCACTCTTGCACTGCCTTGAACTTTTCAGGGTTTGCCTTAAGGCCTTGCACTTCTAGGTTGTGCCCTAGGAAAAACACTTCTCTTATCTACAATTCACACTTGGATAACTTGCCATAAAGCTAATGTTCCAATAGAGTCTTTAGAACAATCTTCAGATGATGTTCATATTCATTTTCATCCTTTGAATACAATAGGATGTCATCAATGAACACAACCACAAATTTTTCCAAATGTAGTCTAAACACACTGTTCATCAAGTCCACGAAAGCAGCTAGGGCATTAGTCAAACCAAATGGCATTACTGTGTACTCATAATTCCCATATCTGGTCCTAAATGCAGTCTTAGGAATGTCCTCTTCCTTTACTTTGAACTGGAAGTATCCACATCTCAAGCCTCTCTTGGAGAAGATCTTAGCTCCCTTTAGTTGATCAAAAAGATTCACAATCCTAAGGAGTGGATACTTGTTCTTGAGAGTCACTACATTGAGCTTCCTGTAGTCAATGCATAGTCTCAGAGATCCATCCTTCTTTTTCACAAAGAGAATAGGAGATCTCCATGGTGAAACACTTGCCTTTATGATTTTCAGGAAGTTCATCAAGTTGTTTCTTGAGCCCATTCATCTCTGTGATTGGCATTATGTAAGGAGGTATCGATATTGAACTAGCTCCTGGTTTAAACTTGATCTCAAACTCAATTTCCCTTAGTGGAGGAATACCCGGCAGGTCTTTAGGAAAGACTTGTGGAAAGTCTCTCACTACAGGTATTCTGTCCACTTCCTAATCATAGTGCAATTCATTTAATGCATAATAGTAATCATGCTCAGAAATCACAGGTATCTCATCTAGTACCTTTAGCTCCATGCCTTGCATTTCATATACTAATTCCTTAGAATTCACTAGTGCATGCACTTCACCATTAGGCAATCTAATTTTTCTCTTAGCACAGTCAATTCTTATGTTATGCATAGCAAGCCAAGTCATACCCAGCACTAAATCATACTTAGGAATGTCCAACACTAGCAGACTAGTCATAACTGTAGTATTTCCTACTACTAGCTCACAATCCTTAGCTAGGTCATTAGTGAAAAGACATTGACTACCTGCTATTTTCACTAAGGATATCCTAGGCATGATTTCAGTAGGCAATTTCATGCAATCAAAAAATTTTCTAGCCACTTTAGACACAGATGCACGAGTATCAAATAAAACACAAACGGGCACACCATTAAGGTAAATGTTACCTCTTAGTGCTCCTCCCTGATGTGATGTCTCTAGCCTCTCCACTTGGAAGACTCTACCAGCTTTCTGTACTAGAGGGCGAGGCACTAAAGGAATTGGCCTCTGCTATCCTTCCCCAGGTGCCCCCCTTTAGGTTCTGCCTAAATATGCCTTACTGGAGCTTGATCTTCAAGCCTCCATTGGGCCTATGGGCAATCTTTGATCCAATGATCCATGGGTCAACATCTTAGACATGCATGGGTGTCAAAATAGCAAGGTTTCTTTCCATGAAAATTCTTTCATTTAGGGCACCTTAGGCGAGGGAACTTCCCCTTAACCTTGCCCTCACCACCAAAATGAGAATTCTTGGCAATTCCCTTACCATGTGGTGGCTTCTTTTGGTTGCCTTTTGCCGAACAACTTTCCCCTGGTCCACTGTGAAAGTACTTAGTCTCACACTCCTCTTGCTCTACTAATAAAGCTTTTCGCACTGCTTCATAGTATATAACTGCTCCAAAAGGTCTAACAACCTTTGCAATGTTTGAATTTAGGTCTTTGACAAATCTTTTGGCCTTCAACTCCTCCAGTCCGTGATACTAAGGAGCATACCTCACCAACTAATTGAGTTTGTGCTCATACTCTAGGACACTGAGGTTGTCTTCCCTTAGAGCATCAAATTCAGCTTGCTTCATATCCTTGATAGCATCACTAATGTACTACTCCTAAAATAGCTGGGTGAACTCTGGCCAAGTCATTTCCATGTCATCTCCTAGCCTTCTGCCTTTCTGGACAACATATTTATCTCTAGTGCTCCTCCACCTTACCTCTACACTGCCTACCAAATTGTAGGTAGCCAGTGACACTCTTTTAGTGGAGCTGAATGGCATCCTCTTAAAAAAAATTTCAATGAAGATTAACAACTCCCCAGCTTTCTCTAGCCTAGCTCTTCCATCAAACTGTGGAGGTCTTAGGCCTCGGAACCTCTTTAACAATCTGACTTCATCATAGCCTTCTAGATCCTCTGATCTATGTCTTCTGGATCTGTGAGAGCCCTCTGTATGCTGATGCTCTCTATGATCTCTTTAGCTTCTCTTGGATCTTTTCTCTGATGGGTTTCGGGAGCTAAACAGCACAGCGGAATTTAACCGAAACCCTCCAGGATTCAAGTGAAACGGGGTAAACCGGGTGTTCGAAAATTTTCATACCTAATTTTTGGTTGAGATCTCTCACTCAACTGTATAGTCGAATCACAAAACCTGAACAGTTGACGTGTTTAGGCTCTCTATGGTATCCACACGAGCCTCTCGGGATCACCACTCTTCCACCACGTCCCGGTAGATGCGTTTCTCCTGTCCTTGCAGTGCTAGCTTGCGTCCTCTAAGGAATTGCAAGAGAAGAGTGTGGCTGTCCTTTTTGGGGGCTAGGGCAAGGAGACCTGCGAATTTCTCACTTAAAAGTTGTATTTATAGTGAGACTCAACTTCCAGGCCTACTGTGTTTCAAAGCCCTAATCCAATTAGGATTTAATTTCGGGCTTAATAATGGCTCAACTCTTTGGGCCATTATTAATACGAAATTAAAGTGAAACCGTAACACAAATAATTAGCCCATGCACTCTAATGATCCAAATAGCTCTATGTGTGCGACCCAATAGGCTCTTGCCATGTTGGCAATGATCATAAATCACATTTATGATCATAAGCAATGAGCGGTGTCTAGCAACACATCATTTCTACCCAAGTGATAAGATTGTCGATGATTCGACTAAACCTTTATGATCATCATTGATATATGCCATTGTCCTTTTGTCCAAGATATCAAAACTAAGCACGAGACATAGAATGTGTCACTCTCGTATAACCCAATCTTTGGTTTCTTGATTACCGAGTAGACTAACTTAAGCTGATGACATTGATATCGTATATCAACTCATCCGAGCATGGCCATGAATTTTCTAAGTCTCACTCTATCAAGGGGCCCGAAGATATCAATCTCGTTATATAGGAGGGACAAATCCCATCTTGATCATTCAAATCCATTCGCATGATATGTGACATACCCAATTACCTCCTTCAAGTTCACTCAGTTACGAGCAACAAAGGAAAGTATCAAAGTATGTGACTCACATGTAGGGAACCTTGATGATCTTAGGTCAAAGGACTACATATACCATGATCACTATGAGAATCACTTATGGCACTCATATAACGATCCATGTAGTGTTCTCATGGTGGGTCGGTCCAGTACACAAGTTCTCCAACTTGTACCCATATGTAGACTACATATCTCATATTAGTCTCCACATATGCTAGTGATTATGTATTATTGCAACCCCCTCCACAATAATACTAGACTAGGGACGTTTAAGAATATCATAATTTTAGGGTTACGATTATGTTTGTTGATTTACGCAGAAACAAAACAACAAACATAATTGTTGGATTAAAGCCTCAATAAAATATCATGACTCAATGTGCAAAAATACAATCATCTCATGGTTGGCTTTTTGGGCACAACACTAACACTCTCATGGCCATCCTCATTCTCATTCCTAGTGGAGCAATGGTCATAAACTGAGGGATTGGTCCTAGACACCTGACCAATCTTAGACCCTAGTCTTCTTCCTCTTGGATTTCTCCCATCCTCATTTCCTCCTCAACAGTTTCATCATTTGTATCTTCTATGCTTCCAGAAGGAACATATTCAGATGTGTTCCTAGTATCCTCTTTTGGTGGCTGTTATGCATCTTGAAATAGTTCTGCTAGAGCTACTAGGATTCCCTACTGCTACGCTTAAATCAGCCGCATTAAGTTTCCATTGATTAGAGTTCAGTTCCTCTGAAGCTCTAACCAAACCTGAGGCACTTTAGGGTTTGGTACTCCCTGTTGCCCCTAATTCCGTCTATTCTGTCCATTTCTTTGTTGCCCAGAATCAGTAGGAGGCCATCGGGTTCATTCCCCTCTCCTTGTGGCAACTATGTTTACTTCCTACATTGATGATTCATCATAGAGCACATATAAAGATCATAGGTATTTCAATGGTACTTGATGTTAGTGTTGTGCCCAAAAGCCAATCATGAGATAATTGTATTTTTGCACATTGAGTCATGATATTTTATTAAGGGATTAATCCAGCAATTATGTTTGTTGTTTTGTTTCTGCGTAACTTAACAAACATAATCATAACCCGAGAATAATGATATTCTTAAACGTCCCTGGTCTAGTATTATTGTGGAGTGGGTTGCAATAATACATAACGACTAGCATATGTGGAGACTAATATGAGATATGTAGTTTACATATGGGTACAAGTTGGAGAACTTGTGTACTGGACCGACCCACCATGAGAACACTACATGGATTATTATATTAGTGTCATAAGTGATTCTCATAGTGATCATGGTATATGTAGTCCTTCGACCTAAAATCATCAAGGTTCCCTACATGTGAGTCACATACTTTGATACTTTCCTTTGTTGCTCGTAACTGAGTGAACTTGAAGGAGGTCATTGGGTATGTCACATATCATGCAGAGGGATTTGTATGATCAAGATGGGATTTGTCCCTCCTATGTAACAGGAGTGATATCTTCGGGCCCCTTGATAGAGTGAGACTTAGAAAATGCATGGCCATGCTCGGATGAGTTGATATATGATATCAATGTCATCAGTTTAAGTTGGTCTACTCGGTAATCAAGAAACCAAAGATTGGGCTATACGAGAGTGACACATTCCATGTCTCGTGCTTAGTCTTGATATCTTTGACAAAAGGACAATGGCATATATCGGTGATGATCATAAAGGTTTAGTCGAATCATCGACAATCTTGTCACTTGGGTAGCAATGATGTGTTACTAGACACCGCTCATTGCTTATGATCATAAATGTGATTTATGATCATTTCCAACGTGGCAAGAGCCTCTTGGGTCGCACACATAGAGCTATTTGGATCATTAGAGTGCATGGGCTAATTAAATCCTAATTGGATTAGGGCTTTGAAACCCATTAGGCCTGGAGGTTGAGTCTCACTATAAATTCATCTTCTAGTGAGATATTCGCAGGTCTCCTTGCCATAGCCTCCTAAAAGGACAACCACACTCTTCTCTTGCAATTCCTTGGAGGACGCAAGCTCGCACTGCGAGCACAAGAGAAACGCATCTGCCAGGACACGGTGGAAGTTTGGTGATCCCGAGAGGCTTGTGTGGATATCATAGAGAGCCTGACACGTTAACTGTTCAGGTTTTGTGATTCGACTCTACAGTTGAGTGAGAGATCTCAACTGAAAATTAGGTATGAAAATTTTCAAACACCCGGTTTACCCCATTTCACTTGGATCCTGGAGGGTTTCGGTTAAATTCTGCTGTGCTGTTTGGCTCCCGAAACCCATCACTTGACACTAGCTGCTGACCAACATGTATGTAGTTGCATGCAATGCAACTATATGTTATGTACATGTACAAACCATGCTCTAATGCCAACTTCTGTTACCCACTCCACAGTAGTCCAATTATGGTGCCAAAATTGTGCATTTAGACTCCCAGGATTGGTAATGTTCTGTAGGCCATTAGAACACTACCGTTAGTAGCACAAGTCTTAATCTTGGCTACCACAAATTATGCAATTTTGTTAAGTTCTAGGGACCAGCCACTACACCTGTAACCTCCACTAACAAACTGTATCATTCTAGCATGTACCCCATTGTTTTCATTGGTCCATTAACAATAAGAGACATAGATCAAATGAAGGAATTTTGTTTTACATCAATAGCCCACTTATGGACCAAGTTATGGATTTTTTAAGTTGGTCACAAAATTCTGACCAAATGAACAGTAACCTAGACAAATTTTCAACGTCATAGCTTTGGCTACAGGGCTCTAAATTCTGAAATTCCAATTTCCAGTTCAACCCCAAGATATTCTCTAGGTGTGGTCAAAATTTCATACCAAGATTCCTGCTACATAGGGAGATATATAACTGTAAGTGCAGAGTCAAAATTCTGGTCACTTTATGACCACTTTGCCCATACAAAATTTCATCAGTGTGCAAACACTTCATTCACAATGGAAAAGCACTCCAAGGCTATCCCAAACATTTCCATTACACATATGAAATATATTCTCTTACATTTAACAACCACATGTGCCTAAAACAGATTTTACAAGTAAGCAGCCCATCATTCACACACTACATAGCCAAAACATCACTCCAATGTTCACATACTTGTCTCATTTTACATACACTACATGTACATGCATACATGCACTACAAAATGGTCTTAACTCAGCTAAATATGCACCCTAGATTATAGGAGTACCTGAGACACGATGGACTCCAGAACAGGACGTTGGACAGCTCCTGCACAACACAATAAGAACCATCACTAAAAATACCAAATGTGATTCTAAAATTACCAAAATTTTTAGATTATAAATAGAAATATGTTTGTTTAGGAACCTGAAAATTCAGAGCAAAAATCAAACAAAAAATGTCAGTTTGAATAAGATCATTCTACTGGTCCTAAAATGACAGAATTGAGGGAAGTAAGGTTTATAGAGAAACTTAGTAGGTGTAGCACCTGGATTCAATAGGCAATGTAACCATCATCAAAACTTGAATCCAAAGACACTAAAACACAAAAACCATAGTGCATATATACAAGATATAGCAACCAAATGCAGCAGCCATTCACAACCAACAAACACATGAAATGTGGCAGCAACAATAACCATAGGTTAGTCCATAAAACACACAATAAACATAACCAAACCACTGTGGCAGCCTTCCTCAAGGTAATACTTCATCTTAGGAGGACTTTAACACTAGTTAGAACTAACTTTGGGCTCTAGAAACCCTCATTTCACTGCCATCTTTGTGCACTTCACACTAGGGTCACAAAACCTTCAATAAGTGCACTCCCCTCACTAAGCTTGGTTTGTCAAGCTCATGACGCTCTTCCAAGCTTAGCCGTAGCTCCCTGGTTGCTTGAAAATATAGTAAACAATTCGTGATGGCAAGAGAACCCTTACCAAAGTGGGTAGGCCAAAAATCAAGCTTGATCCTTGAAGAATCCAAGCAATACCTCTGGTTTGCTTCCAATTACTTCCCTTTGCCTTCAATTTCAATGAATTGCAAGTTTGAAGGTGTGGTTGCTATGGAGGAAGTGTGGCCATGTTCTGGGGCTGGAGGAGGCCAAAAATGGGAGAAAGATAAGTGAATTGGCTACTTAGGTGGCCTTAAACGAGCTTAAGGGCACAAACCACACTTAAACAACCTTAGCCTTGCTTCATGTGATTTTCCTTCTGACTAATGATGATTTCTTTATCTTAAACTGATTGGTACATATGGGCCCAACATTTTTGACCCATTTAAAAGTCATAGCCACCCTTTCCTAGGTGGGAAAACTCTAAATTGCTTCATTTGACTTAAGTCAAAGACATACACATCCTATGGCCTACTTTAGAACACTTAGGTCCTTTATGCCTTTTTGTGTTTCCTTTCTCCTTAGTTGTCTTCCATAAGCAATTTGGTCCTTTAATAGCACTTTCATACCATTCATATCCTTCCCATAACCCTCCAAAGCTCTTTTGTGAAATATTTACAATTGAGTACCTGAATTTCCAAAACCTTACAAAAAAGTCCATTGGTTGCTTGACAAACAAGCAACCCCTAAGGCTTTTCTTGGTGGCCAAGTTACCAACTTGGAACACATTTAAGGAGGTGTTCATTATTCATTTTACCCATCACACTTCAGTCACTATGAAGATAATTACACAATATAATGGCTTTTTTGACCATTATGCCACACTTGAAATTTTCCCATTTTTGTGTGGTGGTAACAAGAAGCCTCAGAGTGATTATGGTTGAACTTTGGGCCACCCATCCTTAGCTCCTTGGCTGTCATGTGTTGCTTAGCCATTCGATAGAATTCTTTGAATGTGTCAAGTGCATCCTTAGAAAATTCATTGAAGAGCTGTGAGTTCCTCCTTAGCCCCTTATCATAGCAAGGATTCAAATTTTAGGGTGGAAGTTCGGCACACTGAGGGCTTTTCGATTAAACCTTTTAACGTAGTCCCTCATGCTCTCCCCATTCTGTTGGGCTATGTCAAACATTTGGATCAGCATCTTCATTATTGGCCTATTTCCAATGATGTGTTAGGTGAAGGTGGTGGACAACTCCTGGAAACCCATTATGGTTCCAAATGCCAGAGAGTTGTCCCACGCAGTCGCCAGTCATGACAGAGTGACTTTGAAACATTTACAGAGGGTGGCATCATCAGCACCATGCAATACCATGCTCTTCTTGTAATTCATCAGATGGGCCTGGGGGTCACTATGCCAATCATATGTCTATAGACATGGTACTTGGAAATCACTAGGCATTGGTGCCTGTACAATAGTACGGATAAAGGGGGACTCCTCTCTGGTGAATGTCTCCGATAGCCTTGACCAAACAGGCTTTCAAGAGAACTGTTTTTCCACCTTTTCTAACCTCTCTAGGATTTTTGGCATCAGGACGGTAGTACCCTCATTTCTTTGCTGTTGGGAACCACCGATAGGGGACAATAGTATCATCTTCTTAGTGAGTAACTTTCACCGGTGCGGTGACAGGGACTTCTCATCCAAGGATGGACTTCACCAAGGGGAGGTTATGTGCTCTTTCAACCCTGCTCTCGCAGGGCAACGTCCCTGGAATGGTATGTTCTCCATTCATGACTCATCATGAGGGCTTCTTCTGCTACTGGAGCTCTAGTGAGGTGACTTATGACTTTTTTCCGGACAGGCATATAGAGAATATGCCCTTTTTGAAGGGGCTTGAGACCATCTTTGGTTGAGTTGTTGTGCCATCTTAGTTATGATAGAGCACCAAAAGCACGTAGAAAAGCCATTATGACCATTAGAGGACGCTCATCCTCTAACAAGGAAGTCTCCGCTGTAGGCTGTTCAATCATTGCTTAAGCCTCCGGCACAAATTGGGACATTGGAAGTCATTTTTCCTTTGAACGCCAAGTCTCAAGAATAGCAACTTAGGGGTGAGTTCCTACAGATGATGCCAAATGATGCCCGGTGACATCTTCGTTGCACGACATGCTAGGCCTGAGTGAGAGACTTCTGGTGAGAAAGTATCTACAAGACCTAGAAGAATATGGGTAGTTCCCTAGAGTGTTTTTTCAGGGGAGGGATTTTTTATGCCCAAGTCAGTATACGGGAGAGAAGTTGCTAAGAGCAAAGAGTAGGAAGAAGAGAGTCCCCTATTCCTTGTTACCTAGGAGCCTCCCAAGTATTCATAGGAGGATTGGGGAAGAAGGCCGTTGTGCTTAGCCTGAGCAAATCAGGACACGTGTTTGGTCGGATATGGTTCGTACCTTCGGAAAAGGGAATCTCCAGCTAGCCGTAAGTAGTTCTGCCCAAATGGTAAGGGCATGTACGAGGGTTCTTGATAGAGATCCTTCAACTTTATTTTTCATTTCTCAATAAGACCCCTTCGGGGATCTGAGACCCTTTAGACAGTAATCCCAACCGAGGGCGGTTGGGAAAGGTCCTTAGGATGGGAAGACCTATCTTTAGGAGACATTTCCTCTATCAAGGATGATAGACCTATGTTCCTGAGGTTGGTAATGTACATTCCCAAGGAAGGGAAAGAACCTTCTTTTTGAGTTGGTCGCTTATACTTCCGAGGGTGGTGTGGAGGATTCTTCCAAGGTTGGTTGTATGAATCTGGCAAGGGTGGTGTTTGATAGCCGAAGGGCTGTCACCCTTGTAGCCCGTCAACTGAGGTCAAGTATCACATTCGGTAAGTCGAGTGTCACCTACAAGGAGTACCCGAGCAGACCTCCGAAAGGTTGAAGTCTGGTGCCTTGAGCATATGACTTCGGTGGCCAACCAGCACCCCTGAGGACGGTAGCTATGACCTCGGAAAGATAGCGCATTGCCCCCTTTGGAAGAGTGGCCAAATCACCTTTGGAGAGAAGGACTAGCCACCTTTGGCAGGAGAAAATCCCCCGCAAAAGGAGCCTCAGTGCTAGGGAATCTCTCGAACTATTGGCACGACTCCGGAAGAAGGGTCCTCGCTCCGAGGGACGACCTCGAGTAAAGGGACCTCGGTGGTACGGCATAAGCATTTAAGGGCCTCTGACATGTCGCCCACACACGCTACACGCCGCCCTCATATGCGCTCTGACACGCCGAGACTGTCCCTGTCCTATCATGTAGGACTATGCCTACCCTAGCCCGTGGCCCGAGGAGCCTACAAGCAGCTAGAGGCCCTCACGCCCAGAAGGTACAAATTACATCCGACCGAACACATGTCACGACCTGAACGGGCCACACCGTCCTATATATGCTCAGGAAATGGCCTCACCAAAGGATCTTTTTTTTTTGAACTCCCACGAAAAGAGATAACAAGCAAGAACCCTTGGCCTTTAGTGCTTCCTTTCCACCTCCAAAAAACTAACTTGGGCGTCGGAGGTTCCTCCCCAGAAAAAGACTCTGGGCACTTCCTAACCCCTGTTTTCTAAGTGTTTTAGGCAGGTTCTCCTGGGAAACATACACTTTAGGCATTTTCTTTCATTGGAAGTCCCTCTCGGTCTCACCATGTCACACAACAAAGATGCTACAAGGCATCATCTGGTGCCATTTGTGGGAAACCACACCCAGGTCACCGTCATTGAAACTCGGTGTTCTAGGGATAAGGGACCTCCAAAGTCCCCATCCGCGCCAGAAGTTCAACCGGCAACCAAACAAACTGCAGCAAGGACTTCCTCGCCTGAGGATGAACGTCCTCTAACTTTTACTATGGGCTTCCTATGTGAATTCCAATGCTCTATTATGGCCGAAATGATGCAGTGGTTAGACCAAAGGTGGCCACAGCCAACTCCGGGACGGAGGCGCTCTTCACCAGCACCCCGGCGGGAAAAGAGCCCCCGATCAACTCATCAGAGTTCGGGAAGTGGGGATCAATGCGATGAGTCCTCAACAGAAAATATACCCCTCAGGGCGTGACCTTTAGGAGAAACAGGGCCAAAGCAACCCAAAATTCTCCACCGAAGGAGTTCCCCACCTGAAGGAAAGTCACCATCTCCTCGGCGCAGAAGTCACTCCCCAAAAAGGAGACGTTAGTCTCCGTTCCCAGAAGCCTATAAGCGGCGAGAAGAAGAGCCCAGTGCCACCCTCCTCATGGAGAAAATTTTAACGAGACTAGAAATAGTGGAGAGGCAGGTAGCTCGAAAGCCCATTTGGGCTAGGTTGTCGGAGTCTTTCAATGGAGACGAATCACCGTTCACCCGAGCAGTAGTCGAGGCACCTATGCTGAGTGATTTTTGGGTTCCTCGGTTAGAGACCTATGACAGCCGAACTGACCCCCAGGCTCATCTGACTAAATACAAGCACAGCATGGTGCTGCACGGTGCTGATGATGCTACCCTGTGCAAGTGCTTTGAGGTCACCCTTGCTAGGCCGGCCATAACATGGTACAACACACTAGCTCCTGGAAACATCATGGAGTTCCAAGAATTGTCCACCGCCTTCACACAGCAGTTCATCAGAAGCCGTCCAACGGCGAAGATGCCAGTCCAAATGTTCGACCTAGCGCAGAAAAATGGGAAACCATTCGTGACTATGTCGAAAGGTTCAACAGGGAAGCTCTAAGTGTCCCAGATTTCAAGCCAGAAATACGTATCCTGGCCATGACACGAGGACTTCGGAGAGACTTCCAGCTGTTCTATGAATTCTCCAAGGATCCCCCCGACACACTCGGTGAATTTTACCGAAGAGCAGAGTAGCACATGACTGCAGAAAAACTGAGAATGGGAGGCTCGAGACCTGATCATATTCGTACCAAGGGACCAAGCCAGCAAACTCACTACCCTGCTGAACCAGCGGGGCGACTTCGGAAGTTTAAGGGAAGGAAGCCAACGGCCTTCACTCCCCTGAACACCACAAGGACAAACATCCTGATGGTGATGGAAAGGCAAGGAACTCAGATTCAACGACCGAAGGCCATGACCTTGGACAATAAGAAGAACATGAAAAAATTTTGCCAATTCCATCACGACCCCGGGCATGGCACCGAGATCTGCTTCCAACTGAGGAAATACATAGATTCGCTAATAAAGCAAGGTCAGCTTCGGCGTTACCTACGGATTCCCTCCCTAAAGGGAAGGATGGAAGAAAAGGGAAAGGGAGATGATGAAGAGTACTACTCCGACAGGCATCGAAACCGAAGTCTAAAAAAGCGTCCACCGCCCCCGGCAGGAGTAATACAAATGATCACAACAGGACTGCTGTCGGTAGAAAGAAAAAGAAAGGCTAGAGAGATTTCGGTGATAGAGTATGGGAATCCATCAAAGAAGCTTGTTCGGAAGGATGGGTCCACTGTCATTTTTCCTCATGATGATCCACTGCTGATTATGGCAAGGATAGGAAGCTGGGATGTTAAGAGAGTACTGCTTGATGATGGATCAAATGCAAACGTCCTATTCTCACACCTACTGCCGAGCTTGGGGATATCTAGGAGTGACCTCAAGTCCGTCACTTCTCCCACTTTTGGAATAGGGCCGTCCGAACTCCCCGTCCTCGGGTGAGTAGATCTTCCTTTGATGCTGAAGGGAACTTCAGCAAATAACAAAAATGAACTGTTTGCCTCCGTAATGACAAGGTTCATCGTCATCGATCTCCCTTCGTCATATAACGCCATTCTTGGGAGGCAAATGCAAGGAAACCTCCACATTTGCCCGGATGTGAAGTACTTAACTGTCACCTTCGCCACCAAGGATGGGGATGCTGAGATCTTCATCGACCAGGGGGAGGTGAGAAAGGTGTTCGTAACGGTGAGAAAAGCCCCAGTGATGAACTGCACGCAGACCCCGAAAATGAAGGTTCTGCCTGTGCAAGAGTTAGAAGAACAAGGAACAGAAGATCCTGAGAAGGTAGAAATGGAAGAAATAGAGCTTGTCCCAGGCCAAAATACTCGAATAGGGAAAAAATTCACCGAAGGTGACAAGGAAAAACTTGTATCTTTCCTACTAATGAATAAAGATTTGTTCGCCTACTCGCTGAAAGACATGCCTGAGGTAGACCCTCGCATAGTACAACATAGTCTTAAAGTGAGCCCAGAGGCAAAGCTTGTCCGCCAAAAGAAGCGAAGCCTCTCGGCACACAAAAATAACTTCATTAAAATTGAAGTCCAGCGCTTGATAGAAGTAGGTGTAATCAGGGAAGTCAAATACCCCAAATGGCTAAGCAATGTGGTCATCGCCACAAAAGAAGGGAGCAACAAGCTCCGAATGTGCATCGACTTCCAAAATATAAATGATGCTTGCCCTAAAGACTCATATCCCCTACCGCCGATAGATCAGTTGGTGGACTCAACCGCTGAATATGGACTTCTAAGCTTCCTCGATGCTTTCAGTGGGTATCATCAAGTCAGGATGATCCCCGAAGATGATGAAAAAACCGCCTTCATCACCGAAGTTGGTACATACTGTTACGTCAGAATGCCCTTCGGGCTTAAAAATGAAGGAGCCACCTATCAGAGGCTGATGAACAAGGTCTTCAAAGACCAAATAGGGAAAAACATGGAAGTTTATGTTGATGACATGATAGTCAAGAGCAAGTTGCCTGGCATTCATATCACAGATTTGGAGGAAACTTTCCACCAACTTAGAACATTCGGAATTTACCTTAATCCGGAAAAATGCGTCTTTGGCATAAACTCAGGCAAGTTCCTCGGGTTTATGGTATCAGAAAGAGGTTTCGATGCCAACCTGGAAAAAGTCAAAGCGCTACTCAAATTCCGAACTCCTATTACAACAAAGGATGTGCAAAGGCTCACTGGGAGAATAATGTCCCTTAGCAGATTCATTTCTAGGTATGGGGATTGCTGCCGAGCATTCTTTAAGGTTCTCACCAAGGCAGCAAAAATTGGTGGCAAGCTCAAAAGCGATGACCATCCTTGGAATGAGGATTGCCAAAAGGCCTGGGAAGAGCTCAAAATTTATCTGGCCCATCTACCCACTCTTCGGCAACCACGAGAAGGAGGAATGGCTAGTATACTACGTAAGCAAGTCCCTGCATGGCACCGAAATCAGGTATCCTCTACTACAAAATGCTATCTATGCCCTTGTGTAAGGAAGTAGAAGGCTGCGTCCATATTTTCAAGTTCATCCTATTATTATCCAAAGTAGTCTACCTCTTCGGGATATCATGAAGAGAGTAGACCATTCGAGAATGCTTTCCAAGTGGTGCATAGAGCCCGGCGAGTATGATATTACTTACAAGCCAAGGAAAGCAATAAAAGCCCAAGCTCTGGCAGACTTCATTGCCGAGGTGCCTTTTACCAAAGATGATCAATCAAACCTCGGAAAAAGTGAGCCAGAATGGACTCTGTTTGCAGATGGGGCCTCTAGCTCCGAGCACTAGGGAGCTGGGGTAGTTATTCATGGCCCCGAAGGCATGGAAGTAATGAAAGCCATCAAATTCAGGTTTAATGTCACTAACAATGTGGCAGAATACGAGGCTTTCTTAGCAGGGTTGCGCTTTGCTAGAAAGATTGGTATAAGGAGCCTTAAGGCCCACAGTGATTCTCAGTTAGTGGTTCGACAGATGGCGAGAGATTATAGCGCAAAAGATCCAACTTTGGCAAAGTACCATGAGCTTGTGTCAAAGCTCATCCAGGAGTTCGACACAGTCCATATCAAAAATGTGCCTCGACAAAATAATGCCAAAGTAGACAGTCTGGCCAAATCAAAGAGCTTCACCGAAGTACTGAGCCACCCGAGCATTGCGATAATGAGCATAGCGACCTCGGAAGACAGATGGGAGAATCCTATAAAGAGGTACCTTACAACCTCGGAGCTTCCTGATGACCCTCGCGAAGCAGCAAACGTGTGAAGATGATCCGGATGACATTTTCTAATCGGGGAAGAACTGTACCGACAGGGATACGCTAGTCCATTGCAAAAGGTGTGTCAGCAAAGAGGATACTCAGAAAATTCTCGAGGATACTCCGCCAAGGGTATTTTTGGCCCACCTTAAGAAAGGACGCAAGACAATTTGTCCAAAAATGTGGCAGTTGCCAAAGACATGCCAACGTTTAAAGGTTGCCATTGGAATTAATAACCTCGGCTGACTACCCCTGTCCCTTCGCAGCATGGGGCATTGACCTCATCGGCCCACTCCCGACAGCACCTGGAGCAGTGAAATTCTGCATGGTTGCAGTGGACTATTTCACCAAGTGGGTGGAGGCAGAACCCCTGGCAACTATTTCGGCAAAGGATATACAAAAATTTGTCTAGAAAAGCATCATATACAGATTCGGCATACCGAGGGTCCCAATTTATTGACAAATGATTCCAAGAATCATCACCGACCTCGAAATAAAGATGCAATTCACCCCGGTCGCTCACCCTTAGAGTAGCGGACAAGTAGAGGTATCCAACATAACCATAAAAGATGGTCTGAAAAAGAGATTGGGGGAAGCGAAGGGAAAATGGCCAGGAGAACTTCCTAGTGTGTTGTGGAGCTATCAGACAACACCCCGAAGAGCCTTGGGTGAAACGCCTTTTTTGCTCGTTTTCGGCACAGAGGCCATTATCCCTATCGAGGTAGTATGGCCATCAGTCAGAATACAAGTGTTTGACGAAAGAGGATATGACCTCAGGTTGTGAACTAAGCTCGACCTAGTTGATGAACACAGAAAGGTGGCCGAGCTCAGAGGAAAGGCCTTTTAGCAAAGGGTGGCCATAGTCGCAAACTTGCATGTTAGGCCAAAAGGAATAAGGAAAGGAGACCTTATCCTCCGAAAAGGCCGACTTTGAACCCCGAAGACCGTCCCATGGGGTACTTCGGCCAAACTAGAAAGGGCCTTACTTGGTCCTTGACGAGGTCCGCAAGGGAGTATACAAGCTTGGCGACACCGAAGGGCGAGAACTGAAAAATACATGGTACTCAGATGCCTTAAAGAAATTCTGTATTTAGAATTTTTTATGAGAAATTGTACAAGTTAGGAATTTTTTCTAAGTACAAAAGTTTTCTCCCACCTGAGAGTACTTGCCGAACAAAGCTAAAACATGCACTCCCGAAAGTCACATTTTCCTTCCGAAGTTGATGGGGTTATATGCCTAAAAAAGGTGAAGTCTATCAAGTATGGCCGACGAAGGCAGGCTAAAATTTGCCTAAGGGAATTCATCAACAATGAACGTTTACCCGAAAGTTGGCCGATGAAATGAGCAAAACATACCTTTCTGAAGTCCCTTGACAGAAAGTGGTCGGGACAACTAGTAAACAAAAATATTGCTCAAAAGACTTAACCAAATTATGAAGGAAGGAAAATTTATTGAAGAAAGCCTTGGTACATGGAGAAGGTTACAAGAAGAAAAATTACAAGGAAAATGAAAAAGACAAAGGCCCTAGAATATCTAAGGGACCCCGGCGTCATGGGAAGCTCCGGCTCCTGTGTCTTTAGCCGCCACCTTCAGTGCAGGAGGAGGGGCGAACGACAGGTTGAGGAGCTCAATTTTTGACCAAGTCCACCGAGGCCCGTCGGGAATATCCAGGGTAGCCAGGAAGGAAAGGTCGAGATCTGGATATTTCTTCATAACATGATGGCGAGCTACGCAGAAGCCATCCTGAAAGGCGACCTTAGTTGCCTGAGCGGCATTGTCTTTCTCGACGTCCAAGTCATCTACCTCGTTCTGAAGATCTGCAACCTCCTTCTCCAGCTCTTTTATCTTCTTCTTCTTCTTTGAATCCTTCTTCAGCAAATCGAACTTGGCTTGAAGTTTAGCATTGTTAGCAGCTTCGCCAAGAGAGCAGAATCTTCTTCTTTCTCCTTTTGAATGGCCTCATTGGCCGAGGTCAGACTCACAACCTTTTTACCAAGGTCGGACATCTTCTTAGAGAAATCCTTCAAGAGCTCTTCCTGGCCCTTCAAGAACTCCTCCCGAAGCTTGGCAACCTCCTCCTTGGCTGTCCGGCTCAACTCGGCATTCTTCACAACCGAGCTAGCACAGAAGACCTTGGCCTTCTCCAGTTTATCTTCGGCCCAAGCTCGGACCGAAGATTGCTTTACTGCCCAAGCTCGGAGGTATCCACTATACCCCAAAACCTGTGAACAAAGAGAGGGTACTCAATCAAATTTGCTTAAGGAAAGCCAAAACACTTAGACAAAAAAGTGGGAGGGAAAATGAAAAAGCCTGAAAAACAACCTGGGTAGCATGCTTGGACACCTTGGCGGTAAGGGCATCCTCGGTGGCATACTCCTCGGCAACTGCCTTGAAGAAAGCCTGAGTGAGCACGCCCCTCGCCATCTGGGGGGCCATT
The DNA here is from genome assembly GCA_005392925.1 of Aquilaria sinensis. Classification (NCBI taxonomy): domain Eukaryota; kingdom Viridiplantae; phylum Streptophyta; class Magnoliopsida; order Malvales; family Thymelaeaceae; genus Aquilaria; species Aquilaria sinensis. The sequence goes on from SMDT01000095.1 coordinate 197,573, forward strand.
TCCCGGCAGTCCTCGGAGAACAGATTCATGTCCTCCGTGAAAGACCAAAACAGCTCCCTTGGAACCTTGTCCTTCTGGATGTGGGAATCCCGAATAGCCCGCCTTCAGGCATGCTCAACCATCCAAGTTAAGGGCGCCAGTTCCTCTGCAAAATAAGAAACATAGGTCGCATCAGGCAAAACTCCTTAGTTATGAAAGCTATAAGATTACAAGTGCTAAAAAGTGGAAAAGAGACAAACCTGGCGCAACCTTAGCGACGTTGTCATCGGAGTCCCAGACCTCCTCCACGTCAATAGAGATATGTTTGCCTTTGTCCCTTTGGCATTTTTCCAACTCCTCGGCAGAGGGACCCCCTACCAAAAATCCCAAAAGATCCACCGACGTGGCGGGACTCAAAGAAGCAGTAGTAGTGGCCACCTCGGCGGGAGTTTCAGGCTCACCGCCGACCTCCGCCACATCTCCCGAGGGTGGAAGAAGGATGTCCTTCTTCACCTTCTTGGCCGAAGATGGTTGCCACCCAGTAGTCTTGCGCCTTCGGGAGGCGCCCTTCTTCATTTGTTCCTCCTTTATGGCTCGGTCGAGAAAGAGGTACTTATAGTAGACGGCAGACTCATCGCCCATCTCTAAAAAAGAAGGAAAACATCAGTGTGAGTCAAGATAGATACTTATACTGAAAACTTTGAAAGGAAACTTACTTTAAAAAAAGGCTTCGTAAGTGAGCTCCCCCCGAAGGAGCTTCACTAGCCAAGACTCCTTCCCCTCGATGGCAGGAGCTGGCATGCCGAGATCCGTCTTGTGCTCCTTAACTACCCCCAACCCCCAAAGGACCTCCTCGGTCATGAGCTTCCACATGATGCGAAAAGGGTAGAGGGAGCGTGGAGGGACCTCAGCATCCCAGTCAGTGACAGCACGGATACGTCTGTCGAAGTTCGCAAACCTCGCCGCAAACTCGGGAGTTAGCAGCTTCTTGGGGTCCATGACATCTGCCTCCAGCTTTCCCTGAGCCCACTTAGTCAGAATGTGCGACCAGGCCACCGCCACCTTTAGGAAGAAGAACTTCCTTTGCCACCCTCGCCAGCTATCCTTAGTAGCGAAGGTGAACATGAATTTTTTGCTCCCAGATCCCCGAGGTAGCATGAAATAAAAGCCACCCTTCGGGACTTGATATAGCTTGTAGTACTGCATGAACAGGATAAAATGGGGTTCTATTCCAAAAAAGCCCGCACATGCAGAGGAAGGCATTAAAATAGCAGTATGAGTTGGGAAGAAGTTGATTCACGGCTATTCCATGAAATTGGCAGAAGTCACAAATCATCTTCGGCGGAGGAAACCGAAGTCCCGCCTTCAGTTGGGCACGGAAGACAGTAACCTCGTCCTTATCGCTCATGAAACTAAAATGCCCAGGAAAATTTGGTTGTCCACTTCTCTAATTTCTCCGAAGTAGAGCAACAAGGGTAGGACATGAGAGGCTGCCAGCTCTCGGGGATGGGTTCAACGGACAAAAGAGGGACAGCTTGAATAGCCGCGAGGGGGACAGGCGAAGACATAGTCGATCAAAGAATGAAGGGACTTCGGAAAGAAGAAAAATGACTTCGGAAAGCTAGAGAAAGAAGAAAACAAAGAAATCGAAGCACCTCTAGAATCAGAACCCACCAAAAGTTTTGCCAAAATCAGGGTTTGACGACGCCATTGTAAATGGTGGCTGGAAATCGCATCGCCGTGAACGCCGCCGCAAAGAAAGAGGTGAAAGGATGAAAATAGACGAGAGCAAAGAGAAAGCAAGAGAAGATTATGATGGAGGAAGGTTTATATATACTGAGGAAGGGTAACCGAATCGACGTCATAATTGCTCCGCGAAGGTGAACCGTCACCATAACTACTCTTCGCACGTGAAAAGAGGCGGCTGGTCTAACGGAGATGACCACCCCCTAACCAGTGCCTGGCACAAGTCAACCAGCCTGAGAAATTAGGCCACGCTTTTTAACACCCTAAAATCTGGGCACATCGCTCCAGACTGACACGCCTGGTTATAAGACGCGACGGTACACTGACCTATGGCAGAAAAAGTAAAAAGATTGGTCACCTCGAGGACACCAAAGGACAGACAGTGACACCTGACTGGACAGGGTGCGCCTTCAGACAACGAAGTGCCTTTTCTGTGAATGTCACATTCCGAGTCCTGAGAAGGGCCCCTAGAAGGTCTGCAAGCCGAAGTCTCTACTTCAGCTTCCTGAGGGGGGGCATGTGATAGCCGAAGGGCAGTCACCCTTGTAGCCCGTGAACTAAGGTCAAGTATTGCATTCGGTAAGTTGAGTGTTACCTACAAGGAGTACCTGACCAGGCCTCGAAAAGGGTGAAGTCTGGTGCCTCGAGCATACGACTTCGGTGGCCAGCCAGCACCCTTGAGGATGGTAGCCACGACCTTGGAAAGATAGCACATTGCCCCCTTCAGAAGAGTGGCTAAATCACCTTTGGAGAGAACGACCAGCCACCTTTGGTGGGAGAAAATCCCCCAAACAAGGAGCCTCAGTGCTAGGGAATCTCCCGAACTACTGGCACAACTACGGAAGAAGGGTCCTTGCTCTGAGGGATGACCTCGAGTAGAGGGACCCCGGTGCTACGGCACAAGCATTTAAGGAGCCTCTGACATGTCGCCTGCACACGCTACACGCTGCCCTCATATGCGCTCTGACACGCCAGGACTGTCCAGTCCTATCATGTAGGACTATGCCTACCCTAGCCCATGCCCCGAGGAGCCTACAAGCAGCTAGAGGCCGTCACGCCCAGAAGGTAGAAATTACATCCGACCGAACACGTGTCGCGATCTAAATGGGCCACACCCTCCTATATATACTCAGGAAATGGCCTCACCAAAGGATCTTTTTTTTTTGGAACTCAAACGAAAAGAGATAACAGGCAAGAACCCTTGGCCCTTGGTGCTTCCTCACCACCTCCAAAAAACTAACTTGGGCGTTGGAGGCTGCTCCCCTGAAAAAGACTCCGGGGACCTCCTAAGCCCTATTTTTTAAGTGTTTCATGCAGGTCCTCCTGGGAAACATACACTTTAGGCGTTCTCCTTTTTTGGAAGTCCCTCCCGGTCTCACCATGTCACACAACGAAGATGCTGCAGGGCATCAGTGTTAGGTATTCCAATAAGAAGGTTTTGTGGGTGAAAGACCTTCAGCTATCAATACTCATTTTCCCATATTCGAACAAAGCTTTCACGGTGCATATAGATATATCAAGTTCTCATCTGGGGTGTGTATTGATCCAGGAAGGTCAAGTGATCACCTACGGCTCAAGGCAATTGAGGCCTAATGAGCTAAACTATCTAGTTCATGCCCCTAAGTTAGTAGTGGTAGCCTTTACTTTTAAGCTTTAGGGACATTACTTGATAGAGAGGTCATTCTGGATTTTTATCGATCATAAGAGTTTGAAATATCTATTCACATAAAAGGACTTGAATATGAGGCAATGACAATGGATCGAGTACATAAACATTATGATTGCTTAATTGAGCAATGTGCAGGCAAAAGCAATAAGCAGCAGATGCACTGAGTCAAAAGTATATGGGAGTGATCCTATCTATGGATCAGGCTACGGGTTCTTGAAGAAAAGTGTTAGGGGATTTTTTCTTTGCTTTGCGTGAGTTTCGACAACACCAATAAAGGTTCTTAGTCTATGGTTTGGACATACAGTCAACTTGGTTGGCTAAAGTCAAAACTGCTCAAAGTAAACATTCATTATTGAAAAAGATTTCTAGAGAAGAGAAACTTGGTACTATGATGAAGGAATTCTAGTACAAGGATAGGATATTGCACCATGGAGACAGACTCTATGTAACGAATATAGAGGGACTTAGGTAGCAAGTCCTATAGGAGGCACGTAATTGTAAGTTATGTGTTCATCGTGGTGTAAGTTAAGCAAGATGTAGCAAGGCATATGGCTAAATGTTTGATGTGCCATTTGGTTAAAGCTAAACATTAGAAACTGGCAGGCACACTTTAGAGTTCACCTATCCCAGTGAGGAAAGGGGTGTCCATTACAATGGATTTCCAAGTGGAGTTTATAAATACCTGGAGTTAGCATGATGCTTTATCGGTAGTGATTGATAGGCTGACTAAACTAGCACACTTCATACCCATGAAGATTACTTATACTTTGGAGAGGTTGGCTCAATTGTATGTTAAGGAGATTGTGAGCTTGCATGGCATACCGGATCATATCTTATCTAATAGAGATCCTCAGTTTGTATCTAGGTTTTGGAATGGTTTCTGATGGTGCTGGGTTGGCCATCGTTTGTGTTCCCGCCGTGGCTCCACGACGGGGGTAACAGGGACCTCCTGAGGAATGTCGTGTGTGGCTGTCCGATGGTGGATAGTGGTGGCCGAGAAGGGTTTCTGGTGCTGGAGAAAGCCTGAAAAGGGGATGCCCCCAAGTAGTTCGGCCTGAAACATACAGAAAACAGGGATTAGGAGGTCCCCGGTGTGTATTCCCAGGGAGGAGCCTCCGACGCCCAAGTCAGTGCCTCTAAATGACAAAGAACGAGCATAAAATAGACTTGCGGGGGGTATTTCTCCGTCATGCACATAAGGGGAAGAATCTCGCCGGAGGCGCTTTTCTGGCATGTTTAGAGAGAGAAGGCTAGAACTCTGGAGCCCTCCAAAAGGTGGTCTCATGTTCTCCTCCTTTTCTCAAGAGTCTTTTCTGCTGTAAATAGGGGAAAATGAGCTCCTCTGATTGTGACACGTGTATGGACGGATGCCATCCATACCTCTAAGCAGAAAAAGGGGCCAGCCGTATGGAGGCTTTCTTAGGCAGTGATTTGTCGAGAATCGTGTCTCAGTGTGGCAGAGCACGGACTACAGTGGCCTGTTAGAATGCTTGAGGTCAACATCTAGTGCGTACGGGCGAACATGTCAGAGCCTCCTTTGCATCACCCATCGCTCCTCCGAGGTCCCTTCGGCCGACGCTACTTTTCAGGGGGACGAACAGGGACCTCTCCCCGGGGTGATACCGTCTCTCTAGGGTTACCCACTCTTCCGAGGTCGATTCGTTTGTCCTCTGATGGAGAGGCGATATGGCAATTTTCCAAGGTCGGTACGATGGGGCTTCCGAGGTCATATATGTCAAGCGTGTGGCCCCCTCTTCCGAAGTCAGTGGTCAGGGTGATAGTGATAGCCAAACACTATCGCCTCGATCTGGCCGAACTCCCTGCCACAAGAATGGCCAGAAGAAGCTGGCGCTACCCGAGAAAAGTTGTGATCATGCACCTCGGGAGATAGCCGAAGAGCTCCGAGCCCGGCACACTAGGAAAACCCGAGGACACTACTCGCCCCCCCAAGGTTGTGAACAGATCGCCTTCGGAAAAGCGGCACCAGACATAGCGAGCCGAACATGATATCCCCGAACTGAGGGCTTGTTTCCCGAAGAGGCTCTATCCGTACCAAAGGACGACCTCACCCAGGGACCTCGGGAGTACGGCAGGAGCATTTATGGAAGCATTTAAGGAAGCCTCTGACACATCCATTCACAGACGCCACAATCCGCCTCAAAAGGCGCACTGCCACGCTGACGCCATCAAAATCACATCATGGCCCGTCTCAGCACATGGCTCAAGGCAACCTGCTACCAGCTATCTGTCTCCTACGCCCAGAAATTCAGGAACATCCGACCGAACACGTGTCACGATCTGAACGGGCTAGGCGCTCCTATAAATACCAGGAATTAATACTTGGCAGGAGGCTGGTTGGGAAAAACACTGCTCCCACACTCTGAGAAAATTACCAGGCGAGACTCCTCAGCCCTTTGTGCTATTTTCTCTGCCTTTCTCTCAGCCACCACTGACTTGGGCGTCGGAGGCTCCCCCCCCGGAAAAACACTCCGGGGGCCTCCTAACCCTTTGTTTCTGAGCTTTCAGGCACTCTCCTTTGGGCGATCCAATCCACCAGGCGTTCTTCCTCCCAGAAGTCTCTCCTCCAGTCATCATGACTCTAAACGATGAGGCCCCTGGCCATCATTTGGCGCCGTCTGTGGGAACCCGCTCTGAGATCGCCGTCGTTGAGACTCGGCGTTCTAAGGACAAGGGACTCCCAAGGTCCCCGTCCGCGCCTGAGATACAACCGGCTGCTGAGCAAACACTCCCAGGGACTTCTGCGCCTGAGGAAGACCGCCCTCTGGTAGTCACCATGAGCTTCTTGAGGGACTTTCAGCGTTCGGTCGTTGCTGAAGTGACCCAGCAGATCGACCGAAGGTGGCCACAGCAAGCACGGGCCCAGAGACCCCCCTCACCGACACGCCCTCGGGAGAGAAGCCCCAAGTCTACACATCGCAGTTCGGGGAGTGGAGACCCTCGCGAAGAATCATCCACAGAAGATATAGCCCTCGGGAAACGGCCTGTGGGACAAACCGGGTCCAAGCGACCGAGAGTCTCACAGCGAAGCAGTTCGTCGCCTGAGGCGAGGTCCTTGTCCCCTCAGCGCCGAACTCGCTCCCCGAAGAGGCGCCGGCGATCTCCATTCCCTGAAGAAGGCCCTAGCGCCACAGTGCTTATGGAGAGGATACTAGCACGGCTGGACAGAGTGGAGAAACAAGTGGCCAGAAAACCCGTTTGGGCCAGACTCTCTGGAACATGCTGCGAAGATGACTCCCCATTCATTCAGGCCGTCGTTGAGGCAGCTATGCCAGGTAACTTCAGAGTACCTCGTCTGGAAATTTATGATGGCCTTACAGATCCACAGGCCCACTTGACGAAGTACAGGCGCAGCATGATAATGCACGGTGCTGATGACGCTACCATGTGCAAATGCTTTGAAGTCACCCTCACAGGGCCAGCAACTGCGTGGTACAATTCATTGCCTTCAGGGACCATTACTGAGTTCCAGGAATTGTCCACGGCCTTCACGCAGCAATTCATTGGGAGCCGGCCAACGGCGAAGATGCCTGTGCAGATGTTCGACATAGAGCAGAGGAACGGAGAAACCATCCGAGACTATGTCGAAAGATTCAATAGGGAAGCCCTGAGCGTCCCAGACTTTCGGCCCGAAATCCGCATTCTTGCCATGACACGGGGCCTTCGGCGGGACTCACAGCTGTTCTACGAGTTCTCAAAGGACCCCCCGGACACCCTCGGAGAATTTTACCGAAGGGCCGAACAGCACATGACAGCCGAGGAGCTAAGAATGGCAGGGCCGAAGTCCGATCACCACCGCGCCGAAGGGTCCAATCAACAAGCTCGGCATCCGACGGAACAGGCAGGACGACCTCGGAGGATGCGGGGAAGGAAACCTCAAAGTTTCACGCCCCTGAGCACCACACGGACCAGCATCCTCATGGCGCTGGAAAGGCAAGGGACGCAGATTCGGCGGCCAAGGGCCATGACCGCCGATAACAAAAAGAATGCCAAGAAGTTCTGCCAGTTTCATCGCGACCACGGTCATGACACCGAAGACTGCTTCCAGCTGAAGAAGTACATAGAGTCGCTGATAAAACAAGGCCAACTTCGGAAGTACCTGCGGATGCCTTCCCCAAAGAGAAGAAAAGAGGAGGAAGAAAGGGCCGAAGACGAGGATTACGACTCCGACAGGCGGAGAAATAGAAGTCCAAAAAGGCGCCCTCCACCTCCTTCAGGGGTTATCCAAACCATCACCACGGGGCTCCCATCCTCGGAAAGAAAGCGGAAAGCCAGAGAAATTGCAGTCATGGAGTATCAAAGTCCATCAAAGAAGCTGGCTCGCAAAGATGGCTCCACCGTCGTCTTCCCCCACGACGATCCGCTGCTGATTATGGCGAGAATAGGGAACTGGGACGTCAAAAGAGTGTTGCTTGATGATGGCTCAAATGCTGACGTCCTATTCTCGCACCTGCTGCCGAGCTTGGGCATCTCCAGCAGCGAACTGAAGCCTGTCACCTCGCCCACTTTTGGGGTTGGACCATCCGAACTCCCCGTCCTCGGATGGATCGATCTCCCGCTGATGATGAAAGGGACTTCGGTAGACGGAGCAGCTGAGTTGTACGCCTCCACAATGGCAAGATTCATCGTCATGGACGTCCCGTCCTCGTACAACGCCATCCTTGGAAGGCAGACAATGGGGAACCTGCACATTCGCCCTGATGTGAAGTACTTGACTGTCACATTCGCCACCAAGGATGGAGATGCAGAGATCTTCATCGACCAGGCCGAGGTAAGAAAAGTGTTTGTGAAAGCATGAAAGGCTCCGGCAAACAACTCTACACAAACGGTGGAGGCAAAGGCGCAGGAAAAAGGCAAAGGAGAAGATCCCGCAAAGGCAGAAACGGAAGCAGTAGAGCTTGTCCCAGGACAATCTACCCAAATAGGGAAGAGCTTGGCCGAAGGTGACAAGGAAAAACTTGTATCCTTTCTCCTGGAAAATAAAGATCTGTTTGCCTACTCGCCGAAAGATATGCCAGGAGTAAACCCTGGCATAGTACAGCATAGCCTCAAAGTAAGCCCGGAAGCAAAACCTGTCCGGCAAAAGAAACGGAGCATCTCAGCCCACAAAAGCAACTTTGTCAAAACCGAAGTCCAGCGTCTCCTAGATGCTGAAGTTATCAGGGAGGTCAAGTACCCCGAATGGTTAAGCAACGTGGTCATTGCCACAAAAGAGGGTAGCAGCAAACTCCGGATGTGCATCAACTTCAGAAACTTGAACGATGCTTGCCCGAAAGACTCATACCCTCTGCCGCCAATAGATCAACTAGTAGATTCAACTGCTGAATATGGGCTCCTAAGTTTCCTAGACGCCTTCAGTGGCTACCATCAGATAAGGATGGACCCCGAAGATGAAGAGAAGACTGCCTTCATCACTGAGGGAGGAACATATTGCTATATCAGGATGCCCTTCGGGCTCAAAAATGCAGGAGCCACCTACCAGAGGCTGATGAACAAGGTCTTCAAAGACCAAATGGGGAGAAACATGGAGGTGTATGTTGATGATATGATAGTCAAGAGCAAGCTGCCTGGCTACCACGTTGCAGATTTAGAGGAAACCTTCCAAAAGCTTAGAGCCTTCGGGATCCGCCTTAATCCTAAGAAGTGCATCTTCGGGGTGACCTCGGGAAAATTCCTTGGGTACATGGTATCCAAAAGAGGCATCGATGCTAGCCCCGAGAAGATTAAGGCTCTGCTTGAGTTCCGAACTCCTGCCACAGTCAAAGACGTGCAGAGACTCACCGGAAGAATAACCTCTCTGAGCAGATTTATTTCCAGGTACGGAGATAGGTGTCGACCTTTCTTCAAAGTCCTCACAAAGGCAGCAAAAATGGAAGGCAACCTCGGAAGAAATGATCATCCTTGGGATGAAGATTGCCAAAAAGCCTGGGAAGAACTCAAAGTCTACTTGGCCAGCCTGCCGACTCTGCGACAACCTCGGGAGGGAGAGCCCCTCGTATTGTACCTCGCCGTCACAGAAAAAGCTGTGAGCTCGGTCCTCGTGAAAGAAGAAGGGCCAAAGCAATGGCCGGTCTACTATGTCAGCAAGTCCCTGCATGGCGCCGAAGTCAGGTACCCTTTGCTTCAAAAAGCTATATACGCCTTGGTGCTTGCAGGGAGAAGGCTGCGACCATACTTTCAGGCTCACCCCATCATCGTCCGAAGTAGTCTGCCGCTACGGGATGTCATGAAGAGAGTTGATCATTCGGGAAGGCTCTCCAAGTGGTGCATAGAGCTGGGCGAACACGAAATCACGTATGAGCCTCGGAAGGCCATAAAAGCTCAAGCACTGGCAGATTTTATCGCCGAAATACCCACCACTGAGGAGAGCCATTCAGATCCAAAAGAGGGTGAGCCAGAATGGACCTTGCACGTAGACGGAGCCTCGGGGTCCGAACACCAGGGAGCTGGAGTAATTATCAGGGGCCCCGAAGGCCTGGAGGTAATGAAGGCTATCAAGTTCAGCTTCAACGTCACCAACAATGTAGCTGAGTATGAAGCCCTCATAGCGGGATTACGCTTGGCCAGAAAGATTGGCGTGAGAAACTTAAAGGCTCACAGCGATTCCCAGCTGGTAGTTCGGCAGACGGCAGGAGATTATGGGGCGAAGGACCCAATCTTGGCAAAATATCATGAGCTAGTAGCAAAGCTCATCCAAGAGTTTGACGCCGTACGGATCGAAAATGTACCTCGGCGGAATAACACTGAGGCAGATTGCTTGGCGAAGTCGAAAACATACACCGAGGTGCTAGACCATCCAAGCATCTCAGTGCTAAGCATAGCGACCTCGGGAACAGGGTGGAAAGATCCAATAAAAAGATACCTCGCAGAGAATTTGCTCCCCGAAGACCCCGGCGATGCTGTAAGACTGCGAAGACACTCCGGAAGATTCTTCCTGATTGGCGAAGAGTTATACCGGCAGGGATATACAAACCCGCTGCAAAGATGTGTGGATGAAGAGGATACTGAAATGGTCCTTGAAGAAGTTCACGAAGGCATGTGTGGTTCACACATTGGAACTGATGCCCTTGCAGCAGTGATACTCCGCCAAGGATACTTCTGGCCTACCCTGAGAAAGGACGCAAGACAGTTCGTCCGGAAATGTGGTAGTTGCCAGAGACACGCGAAAATCCAGAGGACACCCTCGGAAATGGTAACTTCGGCAGACTATCCTTGGCCCTTCGCAGTCTGGGGTATAGACCTTATTGGGCCACTCCCCACAGCGCCCGGAGGCGTGAAATTCTGCGTGGTAGTAGTGGACTATTTCTCAAAGTGGGTAGAGGCAGAACCACTAGCAACTATCTCGGCAAAAGAAGTGCAGAAGTTCGTATGGAAGAACATTGTATGCAGACTTGGCATACCGAGGGTACTAGTAGCTGATAATGGATCCCAGTTCATAGACAAAGGATTCCAAGAATTCATCAGCGACCTCGGAATAAAGATGCACTTCGCCCCAGTAGCTCACCCCCAAAGCAACGGGCAGGTGGAAGTATCTAACAGGACCATAAAAGATGGCCTGAAAAAGAGACTGGGGGAAGCGAAAGGGAAATGGCCAGGAGAACTCCAAAGCGTATTATGGAGTTACCGAACGACGCCCCGAAGAGCCACAGGGGAGACTCCCTTCTCACTCGTCTTCGGTACAGTGGCTATTATCCCAATAGAGATAGTTCAGCCAACCTTCAGTACGGGTGCAAGTATTTGATGAAGGTCGAAATGACCTCGGCCTCAGAACCAAGCTCGACCTCGTCGGCGAATAAAGAGAAATAGCCGAGCTGAGAAGAAAAGCTTTTCAGCAAAGAGTGGCCGCGGCTATAAACTTACGGGCCAGGCCAAAAGAAATCAAGAAGGGAGACCTCGTTCTCCGAAAGGCTGACTTTGCACCCCGAAGGCCGTCCCACGGAGTACTTCGCGCAAACTGGGAAGGACCTTATCTGGTTCTCGCCGAAGTACGAAAAGGCGTGTACAAACTTGGCGACGCCGAAGGCGTAGAATTGAAAAATACTTGGCACTCAGACGCCTTGAAAAAATTCTACGCCTAAGATGAAGCGGAGGAATCGCGTTGTACGAAAAATATTCTAAGTACAGAATAGTCTTGAGAAAATTTTAAGTATACAAAACAAGACAGAATTCCGCGAAGGTGCTCGCCACGATACAGCACAGATATGCCTTTCCGAAATCCCTTGAGCCACCATGCTCAGGAAAGATGGGAAACAAGAATATCGCAGAAGTACTCGCAGAATTCCAGTTTTCCGAAGTCCCTTGAGCCATCATGCTCTGGAAAAGATGGAGAAATCTCGCAGAGGCAGTTTCCCGAAGTCCCTTGAGCCATCACGCTCGGGAAAGATGGAAAACAAAAATCTCGCAGAAGTACTCGCCATAGCCAACGCAGAGATAATTTTCCGAACTCCTTTGAGCGAACGTGCTCGGGAAAATGGAAAGTGAACAATCTCGCGAAAGGATTTCCGAAGTCCCTTGAGCAAACATGCTCGGGACAACTGGAAAACAAAAATTTGACTAAAGGTTTTCCGAAGTCCCTTGAGCAATCATGTTCGGGACAAATTGGAAATGCAAAAGCCTGCAAAAAGATTTAGTCAAATTTTTTTAGACATTCCAGAAAGCCTCTGGAGCAAACAGGCTCGGCCAAGGGAAGGTAAAAGAGTTTCTTTGATCGCAGGTTTTCCGAAGTCTCTTGAGCGAACGTGTTCGGGACAATGGAAATGAAGAAACTTGCAAGAAAAGACTTAGCCAAAAAATCTTCATTAAGAGCAAAGCTGCTTTACAGTAAAGAAGTGCCCGAAGAAGGAGTACAAAATAGAAGGGAAGGAAAAGGGGCCCTAAAAAATAGCCTAAGGGTTCGCGGCGTCCCGAGAGCCACTCGCTGGCCCGCCCTTTTCCACCACCTTTCGCGCCGGCATTGAAGGAGGAAGTTTCAGATGCTCGACCTTGGACCATTCCCACCGAGGTCCCTCAGGAATATTTAGGGCCTCCAGAAAAGAGAGGTCTAAATCTGGGAACCTCTGGAGAATCTGGTGACGAGCAAGGCAGAAGCCGTCCTGAAAGGCAACCTTGGCCATTTGATCAGACTCGTTCTTATCAAGCTCGAGGTCGTCAAGCTCGTCCTTCAGTTCAGCGATCTCCTCCTTCAGCGCCTTTATCTCCAGCGTCCCCTTGGACCCCTTCTTCAAAGACTCGACCTCAGCCCGCAGAGTGTTATTCTCACTCGTCAACGACACTATAAGGCTGTCAGAAGCAGCCTTGTGCTTGAGAAGATCTTCGTTGGCGGCGAGCATCCCCTTTATTTGATCACCGAGGTCAGCAATCTTCTGGGAGGAATCCTTTTGAAGTTCTTCTTTTTCCTTCCGGAACTCCTCCCGAAGGGCAGTCACTTCTTTCTCAGCAGCCTCTTTCAGCTGCTGGTTTTTGGCGGCCGACTCCGCGAGTGCGATCCTCGCCTCATTCATGGTCTGAGTGGCCGAAGTTCGGAAGGCAACCTCCCTGGCCACCCGAACTCGGAGAAAGCCGGCGTACCCCAGCAGCTGCAAAAAGATAAAACGCAAGGTCAGTAAGAGCCAAACACTTAGGAAAAAATTGAAGGGAAAGAGCTGTGAAGGATATACCTGAGCAGCATGCTCGGTGATCTTTGCGGCGAGGGTGTTATCCCCCGGATGGGCCGCCGCTATAGCCTTGAAGGAGGCCTCGGTGAGCACCCCCTTCGAAATTTCCTTCGCCATTTGAGGACAGTCCTCGGAGTACAAATTCATGTCCTCCGTGAACGTCCAGAAAGGCTCCTTTGGTATCTTCCCTTGCGGGATTTTGGCGTCCCGAAGAGCTCGCTTCCGAGCATGTTCGGCCGCCCAGTCAGGGGTAGTCAACTCCCCTGCGTGGCAAGAATGAGAAGGAGATTAAAGACAAAGAAGGCAATCCAGAAAAAACAAAGGAAGTACACTTTGTCTGGAAACAAACCTGGTGGAACCTCGGCAACGACGTCCTCGGAGTCCTCGGCCTCCTCGGTTGAAATGCCCTTGCCCTTCCGCCTGCGCCGCTCCTCGGCAGAAGGTACTTCTACCACTACATCAAGGAGGGCCTGCGACGCAGTAGGACTTTGAGGAGGGACGTCGGTTGAAGGGACCTCGGAAACAGCAGTCTCAGGCGCCGGAATCTCGGCTGTCCCAGGCTCCTCAGCAGTCTCCTCGGGAATTTCTTCTAGAGGAACCTGAGCAGGGGACCTCGGCCGAATCATCAGGCGGCGAAGTGACAGCAACCTCGGCGTCCTCGTTTCCCTCCCTAATACTTTCCAAATGGGAAGAAATAACAGTCTTCTTCGCCCGTTTAGACGAGGGACCAGCACCAACGGACTTTCGCCTTCGGGAAGCCGCCTTCTTCGTCTGATCGCCCTTCTCCACTTGGCCGGAGAAAAGGGACTTGTAATAGGCGGCAGTCCCGTCGCCCATCTCTGAAAAAGGAGAGAAACATCAGCGTAAGTCCGAGGAAAAAAACAGCAAAGGAGTAGAAGATGACTCACTTTCGACAAGCGTTTCGAAAGAAATTTCCTCCTTAAGAAGCTTGACCAACCAGGAATCCTTCCCGGCGATGGCAGGAGCTGGCATCTTGAGGTCAGTCTTGTGCTCCTTTACCACCTTTAATTCCAGAAGGACCTCTTCGGTCATCAACTTCCAGTTGATTGGAAAAGGGTAAAGGGCGCGCGGAGCGACCTCGGGATCCCAGTCAGAGACAGCCCGAATGCGGGCGTCGAAATCCGCGAACACGGGAGCCAACTCTGGGGTCAGCAGCATCCTCGGATCAACAACGTCCACATCCAGTGTTCCCTGAGCCCATTTGGTCGGAACGTACGACCAGGCCTCGTCCATCTTCAGGAAGAAGAACTTCTGTTGCCACCCCCGCCAGCTATCCTTAGTGGCGAAGGTGAACATGAATTTCTTGCTCCCGGATCCCCGAGGTAGCATGAAATAGAAGCCACCCTTCGGGACCACAGAGAGCTTGTAGTACTGCATAAAGATTATGAAATGGGGTTCTATCCCGAAGACGCCACACATGCAGAGGTAGGCGTTAAAATAGCAGAACGAGTTCGGAGGAAGCTGGTTCACAGCAATGCCATGAAATTTGCAGAACTCGCACACCATCTTCGGGGGAGGATACCGAAGACCGGCCTTCAGCTGGGCTCGGAAAATGGTAACCTCCTTACTATGGTTTGAAAAAGCATAATGGCTAGAACGAGGCAGCCTAGTAATGGCGTAAGAGGGAAGAAAGAATTTTTTCTTCCACCTCTCTAACTTTGCAGGGGTGGTGCAACAAGGATGGGCTAAAAGAGGCTGCCAGCTCTCAGGAATGGGCATTTTCGACATGAAAACGAGTTTGAAAACGGAAGAAAACAGTTTCCAGAGAAAAACTCAAAAGAACAGAGGGATCAAAACGCTCTGGAAAACAAAAACCCACCAAAAGATTTGCCAAAATCTGAGGACGCCGTCGTGAAAGTTGGCTGGAAAAAAGCTCTGATTAAGGTAGCTCCGCCACAGAAAGCAAGAAAGTGCAAGAACAGGGGCAAAGCAGAGAAAAGAGCAGAAGAAAAAGCAAAGGGAACTTATGATGGAATGGGCTATTTATAAAGCCAGAGGTGGGTAACCGAAACATCGTCATAAGTACCCTTTGGAGGCGAACCGTCACCGTAACTGCTCTCTGCACCTGAAAAGGCGCGCCCTCTGTAACCGACGTGACTCTCCTCCAATGGCAAAGCGCCACGTGTCAACCGCTGCGCAAAAATGGGGGACACGTCCTCCAAACGTCCCTTGAAAACTGGGACACGTCTTCTGACATCCCTGGAAAACTGGGACGCGCCGCTCAGACTGACACGCTTGGCCAAACAGACCTGCAGAAACAAAGAGCAGGCCAACTCGAGGACGCCAAGAGACAGGCTATGGCCGAACAGCCCATGACCTTCGGGCAAGAGGTGTATCTTCGGCACAGGCTCCACCTCGAAGACACCAAAGAACAGGCCAAGGCTGAAGAGCCCATGATCTTCGGGCAAAAGGCGCATCCTCGGAACAGGTTAAGCTTCCAAAGAGACTCCCATAAACAACCTCGGAAAGAGATGCAAAACCGAAGTCTTCACTTCGGCTTTCCAAAGGGGGGCATGTGATAGCCAAACGCTATCGCCTCTATCTGGCCGAACTCCCTGCCACAAGAATGGCCAGAAGAAGCTGGCGCTACCCGAGAAAAGGTGTGATCATGCACCTCGGGAGATAGCCGAAGAGCTCCGAGCCCGGCACGCCAGGAAAACCTGAGGACACTACTTGCCCCCCCAAGGTTGTGAACAGATCGCCTTCGGAAAAACGGCACCTGACATAGCGAGCCGAACATGATATCCCCGAAGGCGGAACTCCCTGAAACTGGGAACCCCCGAACTGAGGGCTTGTTTCCCGAAGAGGCTCTGTCCGTACTGAAGGACGACCTCACCCAGGGACCTCGGGAGTACGGCAGGAGCAGTTATGGAAGCATTTAAGGAAGCCTCTGACACATCCATTCATAGACGCCACAATCCACCTCAAAAGGCGCACTGCCACACTGACGGGTTGGCAAAACACTGCTCCCACACTCTGAGAAAATTACCAGGCGAGACTCCTCAGCCCTTTGTGCTATTTTCTCTGCCTTTCTCTCAGCCAACCACTGACTTGGGCGTCGGAGGCTCCCCCCCCGGAAAAACACTCCGGGGGCCTCCTAACCCTTTGTTTCTGAGCTTTCAGGCACACTCTCCTTTGGGCGATCCATCCACCAGGCGTTCTTCCTCCCAGAAGTCTCTCCTCCAGTCATCATGACTCTGAAACGATGAGGCCC